>CAUYRH010079885.1:0-25538 GCA_963574655.1 Perodicticus potto | reverse complement strand
CCGAGCCCACCAAACAACAATGACAGCTGCAACCAAAAAACATGGCCGGGCATTGTGGTCGGCGCCTGTAGTCCCAGCTACTTGGGAGGCAGAGGCAGGAGACTTGCTTGAGCCCAGGAATTGGAGGTTGCTATGAGCTGTGATGCCACAGCACTCTATCCAGGGTGACAGCTTGAGGCTCTGTCTCAAAAAAAAAAAAAAAAAAAAAAACAGGCAGAACAAAAGAGGAGACATGAAAAGCACCCAACTTGGGGACTGCTTCTACAACACTGAAGGACGGGGTAAAATATGTGAATTTTATTTCTCAACCACTTCTTAACTGTGATGGGAAAATAAAGGGACTTGAGTTAGATCACAGGCAGGAATCATTACTCTGAGAACTTGGCATAAAGCAGCTGACCAAATACAAGACAGAAGAAATAAAGGATGATCATCCAAAAGGGCCCTTTGATCTGAGAATCTTTACAGTGACACAGACTCCTGCTGGGTGATGCACTCACCTTAAAGTGAGGGAAAGCATATTGTTCACAGGCCTCCTTTCACCTCCTCTGTCTTTGGGAAACTGTGTGATTCGACAGAGTGTAGGGGAACTGCTGTCTGATTTACCCCTCTGGTTCGGCTGAAACACAGAATTAACTGCAGGCTCATAAATGAGAGAAGTGTGCAGCCGCCCAGCCTAAACACTAAAGCAATGATTTAAACAGTGCCCAGAAATGTAGTTACAATAGAACCAAGAGAGGAAAAAGGAAGGAACTAAAAGTGGCCTGATGTAGATAGCAAAAAGCAGAGAAGTGAAAAGCACTCAAATTGGAGACCATTTTCACAGCATACTATTTCGATATTGAAATTAATAACTTGAGAAATGGCTTAATGATATAGTTTAGAATTATAGGAGTAATAATTATCCTAATAAAACCCAGGATTTTTAGGCTCAGCGCCATAGCTCAGTGAGTAGGGCACCAGCTACATACACCAAGGCTGGCGGGTTCGAGCCTGGCCTGGGCCAGCTAAACAACAATGACAACTGCAACCAAAAAACACCTGGGCATTGTGGCGGGCATCTGTAGTCCCAGCTACTCAGGAGGCTGAGGCAAGAGAATCACTGAAGCCCAAGACTCTCAGGTTGCTGTGAGCTGTGTGACACACGGCACTCTACTGAAGGTGACATAGTGAGACTGTCTCAAAAAATAAAACAAACAAACAAAGAAACAGGTTTTAAAACTTACAGTTTATCAGAAGAGATTGTATTTATCTACTTAAACACATGAAAATATATATAAATGTATACACGTATCTCTCCCCCACACACATGTTATATGTTAAAATAACATATAAATATATATCATATGCATAAAACATAGGCTTGCATAAATATGCATATACATATATAAGATGACAGAATGACATATATCTATAATAATATTACATGAGAAAGACATGAGCTTCACACCTTAGGTTGTAAACATACATTATGTATAATCTTTAAGTCTCCAAGACAGATTTCTTGCTCTGAGACACTACACATTTGTAGGGCACTATGTAATAAAAGGAGATTCCTGGTCTAGGAAATGGCCTTGTTAAGAACAGAGGTCCTCTGGAACACAGTAGCCGGTGTCAAGAGTTTACTTATCTTAACTACCTCACAACTTTTGCTAAGCTACAAAAATGGGGGAAGCAATATAAATGGGTGCCAGGGAAAGCAGGAGCTATTCAAGCCAGTGAGTTGGCCTTTCCTCAAGTTCACACATAATCATAGTATATTAGGGATACTCGTCATATAGCCTCACAACATTCATGCCAAACTGGACGAAATACAAACAAAATCTTAAGGTAACAAAATATAAAATTTTGCCTCAATTCATTCAATTTGGATGGGGGTAAGGGTGTGAGGGGAATGGCCAAAAATAATAAATAGCAGACAGGATATGAATTTTATAACTACTAAAATTGAACACATATATGTGTTGTGTGTGTGCACAGAGGAAGAGCAGGATAATACGGCCTCTTTCAAATGAACTCATGTGTCAGGCTACAGAGACAAATTGGATCTCAACAAGATTTGGGGAGAGAATGGAATGACCTGACTACTAATCCTAACTCAATTTTTTGTTTCTTTCTTTTATTTTTTCTTTTGCACGGATATTATAGTTTTTTGAGCAGTCTCAGGTGTACATAAAAATTGCTGGGTCTACACCTACGGTGCATCATAGAAGGGTACAGGTGAAACTTACTAAATGTAGAATATAAACGTCTGAACACAATAACTAAGAAAATGCCATGAAAGCTATGTTAACCAGTTCGATGAAAATATTTCAAATTGTATATAAAACCAGCACATTGTACCCCATGATTGTATTAATGTACACAGCTATGATTTAATTTAAAAAACTCAAAAATAAATAATAAATAAAATTGAGTGGAAAGTACAGAATTCTCATATATGTCTCATCGCCTGCTACACCCAGTTAGTTGCATTTGACATCTTTGTAGTACACTTGTTATAATTGATGAGCCAATATTGATATAGTTTTATTAACTAAAGTCTCCAGTTTAGAGATCATTCTTTGTGCTGTACTTTCTGTGTGTTTTGACACAAGTATGATGACTTAGGTTCACTATTACGGTACCATACAGAATAGTTTCATTGCTGTAAAAAATCTGCTATATTCTATTTATTCACCCCTTCTCTCCCCCTCAACTTGAGCCATGGTAACTGACAATCTATTAATTGTCTCTATTGTTTTACCTTTTCAAGAAAACCATATACTTGGAATCATAACAGTATACAGCCTTTGCAGATCGGCATGTATTACTTAGAAATACACATTTAAGTTTTCTCTATGCCGTTTCATGGTTTAATAGCTTGTTTATTTCTGAATATTCCAGTATATGAATGTACCATAGTTTGTTTATCTAGTCACCTATTGATCGATGCATAAGCTGCTTTCAAATTTGGGCAGTTATGAATAAAGCAGCTACAAGCATGCACATTCAGACTTTTGTGTGCATATAAATTTTCAGCTCTTGAAGGTATATATCAAGAAGCATGATTGCTGAATCATATGGAAGGGATAAGTTTAGTTTTGTAATAAACTACCAAAGTGGCACCTCATTTTGCATTGCCACCAGAAATGAGTGAAAGTCTGTGTGTTTCTCTTCATCCTCACTAGTATTTGCTGGTGTCAATGCACTGGGTTTTAGTCATCCTAACTGATGTGTCGAGGTGTCTCGTTGTTTACTTTGTATTTTCCTGGTGACATACTATGTCACTGTGGTCACCTTTGGAGTACTCCCCTTGAGAAGCTTTCACCGATGCTAGTGACTAGTTCACCCTTTAGAGCAATTTTGGAACCCTTTTCCTGGAATGGCCAGTAGAGCTGTCATTGTACACAACGTGACAGTTAAGTTTGTAAACTCGTCCTAGAAAAAGTACTACGTACTTCACTGCCGATATCACTAAGGTGATCTTTAAAAGTACTCCCTTTGGCCCCCAAAGGTGACCATAGTAATATTCATCAATGAGGAGTGTAGCACTGTTTCTAGGCAGTTAAAATATTCCCTGGTCCACTACCTAGATATTGTCAAGGCTCAACATCCTTTGTGCATCTTAGTGCACACAGTTTCTGATGCGTTTTCTTCCCCAACATCCTGCACCTGTGTGTCTTTCTCAGTGTACTCCATGCAGGTCAACACAGATGGCTCATACTACCTGTAGACACAGGGAGTACATGTCTCCTTATCGCCCTCCTTAACCAATAATTGACAGGTATAAAGGGAGGTTATGTAAATTTAGTCGTCCTTATAATCTAACTGGTGGTAAGTTTTAGGTACTGCTGATTGGTTATTACTGCCAGATAAGTCACTATTTTTTATACAATTGCATTCTGGAGACAAAGCCTCAATATTAAAGAAAATGGATGTTATTTTAGGCACCCATTGACAAAATAGAAAAAACTGTCTATGAAGTGTTTTGCTATGGTTTCAGTGTGTCCCACCAAAAAACATGTGTTGGAAATTTAGTCCTTAATGCAACAGTGTACTTAGGTGGGGTTAGGTGGGGTCTAATGGAAGGTGTTTAGGTCAGGAGGGCTTTATCCCAGTAAGTGGATAAGTGGATTAATGCAAACAATAAAATGGGTTGAGTGATATTTGGCAATGATTTTGATATCTATCTATCTATCTATCTATCTATCTATCTATCTATCTCTCCCCCCTCATCCCTCCATCCCGCTCTCTTTCATTTTCTTTCAATCCATCCCTCTTCTTCAACCATGGGATTACTCATCAAGAAGACCCTTGTGGGATTCCTGCCCTTTAATCTTAAACATCCCTGCCTTCAGGACCCTAACAAATAAATCTCTGTTTTTATTAATGACCCAGTCATGGGTATTCTGTTACAGCAGCACAGAATGGACAAAACATGTGTTTTCTTACAAATATTTTTATAAGACAGAGTTCCCTTTACTCTTCCCTCTTAATTATTTGCTCCTAACTCACTTTATCAGCCCTCACTCACTGCATCAGGAAATAACGGTTTTTATATAATTAAAATGAGCATTAGCTGAGGACTGAAGACCATGTTCAGCTTGGGGATGAGGATATGGAGAATATAGAGGAAATAGCAAAATCTTTTTTCTGTTCCTCAGTGTAGGACCCCTGGTCTGGAAAGGAGTACCAATATATTTATGTCCAAAATACTTAGTTTTTTCCATCTCTTCTTCTGCCAGCACAAATTGATCCAGCAGGACCTTGAAATAGCCTCATAACTGATCTTCCTGTTATGATCTTATGGCATATTATTTTTCATGTATCAACTAAAGCAAGATGCTTTAACCCTGATTTGATTGCGAACTTTCCTACTTAAAATCCAACAGTGGTTTCTCATTGTTGTTAGGAAAAAAAAATCCATTTTTACAAACAATGATTTGCAAAATTTCACATCAAGCCATGCTGAACTTTGGTGTTATCCTGCTCAATATAAAACACTCCAGCCATTTCAGTTCCCTCATTTGTAATTCAGGGTGATCCTCTTGCCTGAAGTTGGGGGTCCTGACCACCACATACCTGGTTCTTTCATGTTGAGTCTCTTCCCATTTCAAGTAGAGTGCAGTCCTCATCACTATGCCCTATCATCTTCTTATAGCACATTTCACTCTGTGAAATTATCTCGTTCACATATTTCCTTGTTTAGTGTGTGTGATCTACCTTCACACACACACACACAAAAAAAATAATTAGAATAGTGATCTTCACAGTCTTGCTCATTGCCATATCTCCTGTGCCCAATAATGGTACTGTGGAATCTAATGACTAAAAAAATACGGTAAGAATAAAGACATAAATGAAAAAAGAGATGTTATTTTTTGATATTCTGTCTTCAGTTAGTAAAAATTAGAAAATTTGCATAAAAGTCACTTGTAGGCATTCACATAATTTTGACTTGTTAAAAGTTAGTGTTGTCTGGGCACAGTGGCTTGTGCCTCCAGTCCTCACTACTTGGTAGGCTGGCATGGGAGGATCACATGAGCCCAGTAATTCAAGGTGTCAGTGAGCTGGGACTGCACCACTGCACACAAGCCTGGTCAACAGAGCAAGACACTATCACAGAAACAAAAATTGTTGTCATGCCTTGACCAGGTTAAAATCATAGGTATATTACCAATGTTTAGAATGGTACTTTACATACTATTAATGAATAATCATTTAGCTATGCATATCTAAAGATAAATTTTTTAATAAAATATTATACCTTTGTTTTAGTAATTCTATGTTTAGATATTTAGACTAAGAAATATAAGTGAAAGGTAGCTTTGCTAATAAACTATCTATAGGACAAAAGTTAATTATTTAATAGAAAAAAAATCTAACAGAAAAGAAAAAGAGAACATTCACAGCCCTTTGTTGGATTAACCACCTGAGGCTTACCTTGTTTTCTTTAAGAATAACTTGAAACTTACTAAATGCAGAATATAAATGTCTGAACACAATCACTAAGAAAATGCCATGAAGACTATGTTAACCAGTTTGATGAAAATATTTCAAATTGTATATAAAACCAGCACATTGTACCCCATGATTGCATTAATGTACACCACTATGATTTAATAAAAAATTTTTTAAAAAAGGAATAACTGCCTGAGGCTTGTTTTTTATACCACTTAAAAAGAACTGAGAAGGTAGAAAGAGTGTCACTAATGACTCAGTTTATACCAAACCATATTCCAAGGACCCTGATAAGCCAGCCTCAGAGCAGGAGAAAAAAAGGGCAGGACATATCTTCACAGCTACCACAGCTGCCTCATCAACATCAGCTGTCTGTAAGAGCTAATTGTTCTTATTTTCTCTTCCTCTATTTCCCACAAGAATCCCAAGCTCCTTACCCTCAATGCCATCACTTTCTTTCTTTCTCCCATCTTGCACCCTTCTCCCACCCCTCAGAAATAAACTTTTTACTTCTTTCCATCCTAATTATTGTGTTTAGAATATTTTCTTAGGCTGATCTGTGAGTTCTTACCTAACAGTAAGTATGTGCCAAATTCAAAAGTTTAGCATTAAGCCACTGGATAAATAAGTACAAGTTCCGATAATTAAGTTCTAGAACTCACCATCATGCAATTACATTGGCAGCACTGTACAAACAACTTGGTAAGGTTTCATAACCTTGATATATCAGTGTCTGACAGTTGTGTTCATGTTGACATGGGGTTGTGTCTGGCTTAGTTGCATTCATTATTGTTGTGTGTTTTTGTTAACCATTGTGAGAATGTCAGAGCTTGAATTAGAGCAATAAACAACACATTTCTTGTTAAATTTGGCAAATATGGAAGCAAAATCAGAGAGCCTTGTTACTCCAAGTTTATGGGGACAATGCCATGGAGAACACAGCATGTATAAAGGGATTAAATGTTTTTCTGAGGAAACAAAAATTATCAGTGATGAAGAGAGGTAAAGGCAGTCAGTAGCTGATGAAAACATTGAGCAAATTAGTCAAATTGTGCATCAAAAATCATCAGCTGATAGTGAGAAGCACATTGGACTCAGCAAACATTGATAGATAAATAGGAAAATCTTACCTAAAAATCTTAGCCAACAACTCATGGCTCTTGCATCATAATAGAGCACCAGCTCACATGTCACTATCTGCAAGGGAGTGTTTTGCCAGTAAATAAATAACTGGATTAGAACACCCTTCCTATTCACCTGATTTGGCTACCAGGGACTTTTTTCTTTACACAAAGATCAAGGAAATATTGAATGGAAGATATTTTGATGACATTCAGGACATTAAGGGTAATATTGATGCAGGACATTTGGCCCCCAGCCAGCTCAGCAGAGCTGGAGGACCTGCTGCCTCCACCTTGGCAGTGTTGGTGCAGCAGCCAGCTGAGGAACCAGCAGGCTGGATGATAGGCAAGGAGGGGGACCTGCAACCTCCACCGGAGGCTCCAATAGCCAAAAAGGCCGGACAACTGCTGAGGAGACACCTGCGCCTTGGTGTCTCCTTCACTTTACATTTAGGACTAAATAAGAAAGCCCCATTTCAGATACCTAGGTCAATTTCATGTGAATTTCCTAGGCCTCAATTCCATGAAAGGACTCTGTTCATTCATTGATACATTCATTCACCTTGCCCAGGTGGAAGGGACTGTGTTAACTCATTTCCTGGCCAAGGAAACCATACACCTATATATACCCCGAGACTAAAAGCCTAAACTCGGAGATGGGGAAAGACTGGGAGAGAAACAGAGAGAGCTTTTCTCTCCCCACTTGAGTTCTCTCTCTCTACTGGGAGCTTTAGTGTTTTTTGTATTCTTTTCTGTAAATAAATTCTGTCTTACCACTGATCTGTGGTCCGAGGATTTACTCTTCAAATCCCTGAGACCAAGAACCTGAAATTCCGGTATCAATATGATGGCAGCATTCATGAACATTCCAGAAAGAGTTCCAAAACTGCTTTGAAGGGTAGACTAGGCACTGGCATAGGTGCATAACTTTCCAAGCAGAGTACTTCAAGGATATTTTGGAATTTCCTTCATTTATGTTGACATACAGGATGTTCGTAATGTTTATGTGCAATTCAAAGTAGTTTAATATAGTAAATTGCCCACATAGTTTATCATTGCCCCGTATATGTATACTTCATTGGTTTTCTTAAAAAATTATTTCTGTTTTTAAAAAATTGATGTCACAGATATTCTGATTTTGAATCCTCTGTGTGGCAGATAGAATAGTGACAGCTCAGAATGTCCATGGAACTGTGAAGATATTATATTACATGGCAAAAGAGACATTGTAGGTGTGATTAAGTTAAGCAATTTGAGACAGGGACATTATCATGGATTATCTGGGTCAAGTCAATGTAATCATAAGATTCCCTTTAAGAAAGAGGCTACAGGGTTAGAACCAAAAATGTGTTTAAAAAAAGCAGAGGTTGAAAGGATGTGAGGCCGTGAACCAAGGTCTGTGCATGGTTCCTAGAAGCAAGAAAAGGCAAAAAAATGTATTTTTCTCCTAGAATTCCCAGATAGAATGTAGCTCTACTGACTCATTCTAGACTTACTTCCAGAAAAGATAGATAATATGTTTATGTTAGTTAACATAAACTGCTGGGTATTTGCTACCACAATAATAGTAAACTAATACACTCTGTCATATAAAAGTTAAAATAAGAGGACAGTCAGCACTAAAACATGATTCACAGAAAGAGACACACAGACAAGGGATATTAAAATTAAGGGTTTTTTTGCTATTTAAATTCAGATTTTTAAGCCTCTCATCTTCAGGACTTCCAACACTCATCAAGATTTATACAAAGGTATTCTGGAAATTATATTGAAGCACTCCCAAAACAACACCAGTTTCACTATTGGGACATGTATATGAACATTCTAGAATACTACCACCAATATCAGCAGAACTGTTTCTTTCTAATCTTTCCCCTTCAAGTTTTCCTTAGTCACTCATTTCAATCATTATTTTTAGCTTCACTAAAAATGACAAAAGGAGCAAATGAGTGTTATTTATTCCCAGTCCTGTCAAGTACAAAAGTGGTTCATTACCTGCTTTTTTAAAAACACAAAGGCCTGAGCTTGTGATTTGGTAACATTTGTCTCCACCAAGATATGTAAATTTCATTGTAAGTAAGTAGAAATATTTTTAGCCTACTTCAAACATGTGGTTGTTTAGAAGCATTCTTCTCCAAAACTTATGATCATGAAAAGCTTAGAGATATTTCTTTTTTTCTTTCTGCTAGTTTTGGGCTGAGAGAGTACAGAGACAGCATGCTGATTTGTTGAAGTGAAAGAGACTGTATTTTTTAATACATATACATATCTAGATGTTTACACACACACATATATATGTCACTCAACTGATTACAATTCGATGGCAGAAAAGAAATCAAACATTTAAAAATTAAAATGATTAATTTTTGAATGACTAAAACGATTTTGTACAACATGATGCTCAAGAATTATGCAGTCATGGTAAGTCATGCTTGTTTTTATTTATAATATGTGTTGTCATAATGTGTTTCGAGTTATGACAGCTGACGGGAATGTGATCCAAACTGCTGAGACATACAAAGTGATGTAAATGACCAAAAGGCCAAAGACACCCCTGGAGCAAGTTATGAAGCTGACAAATCTGTTTTACTCCCTCTTATGGTCCTTTGGATCTAACAGTTTCCAAGCTGTCCTGGCACTGCAGCCTTCACATCACTGCTTCTCGGGCTCCCCCAAGACCCACACCCTTGTGACACAAATAACTTTCGTGCTTTTATCCAGGGGAATGAATGCATCTTCTTTCCATTTCATTTGGGATGCTATCATGTAATTTGTCTAAAAATATAACTAAGACTTCCAGTCAAGATGGTTTTATGAGCTCAGATTTCATTATTCTTTTTCTCCTTCAAATGCTAAGACATCTGCAAATAAAAATGAAAATTATTAGCACTGCTCAAAATCAAGGTAGCATCTCTGTGGCTCTAGAGAGGAATAAGCTGGGAATGAAGGTCCTGGATTACTGGGTCTGGGTCCAGAATCCGGCCAAGTTTCCCCACACAAGGTAAATCTTTCAGCCAGGTGCAATGCAGTGCAATAGCTGGTAGAAAAGAGGTTTCTTACAAACAAGAAGTCCACATCTACATCTTTATTTTTATGACTAGGCAAGGACCTTTATTTTGTTCTTTTATGCCCCCAAAGTTTAGTTTATCACAGATTGCAAGGATTAGCTTATGTTTAAATTATGAATTTCATAGATCAGTTTATTATCTTGTTGATATGAGCCATTATGTTTGTTGTGAACTATGACTTGAAATCACTCTTATTTCATGTGTTTTCTACAATTTCTCAAGCATCATCTGTTGAAAAGATTATTTTTCATCTTTAACTTCAGTGACTTCATAGTAAAAAAAAAACTGAGTCGTATTTATATGGGTCTGTTTCTGGATTCTCTATTCAGATCTAATGTCCCATTTGTCTATCGTTACACAAAGACCACATGGTTGTGATTCACACACTGTTATTATGCACCTTAAAAATCAAGTGATATAAACCCTCAAATTGTGTTCTTTCTATTAAAAACATTTAGGCTATTCTAAGTTTTCATATTCCCATACCTATTTTACAATTAATTTCTTCATCATACAAAAATAAAGTTTCTAGCATTTGGGTTGGACTTTTTATTCTATAGATCAATGTGAGGAGAATTGATATCTTGAAGGTTACTACTTACTACCCTATGCAGTGTATCTGTCCTTTTACACAGGCCTTCTTTAATTTTGGCAATAGCTTATGTTTTTCTTGTGTGGATGTTTTTTATGCTATTGCAAATTGTACTGATTATTTAAATTTATTTTTCCAATTGTTTGTTAATAGAATTTCATACACTGACTTCACATCCTGCGGTCTTGCTAAATTCTCTTATTATTTCTGGCAACTTCGTTCTAGTATTGTGCTGGATTACTCAGAGTTTTCTATGGAGACTCTAATATTGACTTCAGTAAAGACACCTTTGAATTCTTTTTTCTTTCTTTTTTTATTGTCTAGACCAGATCCTCCAAACAGATGTTAAACAAAAGTGGTAAGAATAAACCTCTTTTTCTGTATTTCAAAGGGAGTACAACCCAAACATCCTTTTTTAATATAAGTTTGTCAGTAGACATTCATAGATGCTGTACAGGTTGGCTTGGGCTGCCTTAAAAAAAATAACACAGTCTAGTTAGCTTAAACAATAGGCATTTGAGTTCCCACAATTCTGGAGTTTGAAGGCCAAGATCAAAGTGCCATCAGGATGTTTTCAGGTGAGGTCTCTCTCGCTAGCTGTGGGTGGCCACTTTCTTTATCCTCACAGGGCTTCTCCCCACTGTGTGCAGAGAGGGACCGTTAGGTTCCTGCTCTTTTTAAAAGGACAATAATCCTATTAGATTAGCACCCAATATTTACAATCTAATTGAACTTTTATTATCTCTTTAAAAGTTCTGTAACCAAAATAAAATTGTGTTTGGGATAAGGGTTTTCACATATACGTTTGAGGGAGACACACTCAGTTCATAATAGATGCCTTTTAATACATTTAAAAAGATTCCTTCAATTTTATTAAGTTGAGATATTTTATCATGAAAGGGTATTGAATTTTGTCAAATAATTTGTCCTCATCTATTGAGATGAAATTATATTGACATGATAAATTACACTATTGGATTTATAGATATTGAATGAACTTTGCATTTCTAAGATAAAAATCTCACTTGCTTGTAATATACTTATTCTTTTATAATTTATTCAGCATTTTTGCATCTGTGTTGTAGAGAAATACTGGTTGGTAATGTCATCAGGTTTTGGTATCATTATATGGGTTTTATAAGATAAATTGGAAAATGTTCCCATGTCATAAATTTCCTGAATAACTTTTTGTAAAATTGGTAGTATTTGTCCTTTAAATTTTGATACAATCTATCTCTATAACCATCAGCCTAGAGTTTTCTTTGTAAGACAATTTTGTTGGCAATGTCAAATATATATGTGGCTTTACATACAGATATTAGATCTATTCCTATTTTGTATTTCTTCTTGAATAAACTTTAATGAAACTTGATATCCCTAATGAAAGAAACCCAAAACAGTATGCTCACAGAAATTTTAAACAATTTAAAATAGTATTTCAGACCAAAGAGTAAAAAACCTGGTAAGACTACATTAGTATCAACCATTAAGTTAGACTTAAAGAAGAAAATATTAATATAGATAAACAGTTTCAGTTAATCTGGAAAATGTAATAGTTTTAAAATTATAAGAATTCAATAATAAAATGTGTGAAACAAATATTAACAGAAGTACCAGGAGAAATTGACACATTTGTCTTCACAGATGTTTGGAACATCTCTCTCAGACATTCATATGTCAATTAAACAAATAGGACAAATCTGAACAACTTAGTTACCCACCTTGACCTAATAAATATGTAGAGAATCTGTTTACAAAAATATAATGATACAATAATGAGCTGCATCATGTTTTTATATATTCTTCAAAGCCCTGCTTCTATATTCAAATCCTGCTCTGTTCTAAGTTGGCCATATTGTGCAAGTTCTCAGCAGACTTTGCTTTCATGTTGCTTAATTCTTCAAAAAGCAATAAAAACATCATTGTATAGAACTGCATGTAAATTAAAGAGCATAATTATAATCATAAATGGACCATTAATATAGAGGATGAGTACTCAGATATCATAGTTCATTGAGATTTTGATGAAATTGTGACCATCAAACTATACTTTTTCATAAAAGCAAATACAACTCTCATGCAGCTCAACAGCATTATGTAACAATAAGACAGGAGCAAATTATATGGCAGGGCGCTGGAGTTATACAAATTTAGTTAAGAACAATTTTTACTCTGTGGCAATATTGACTGTGCTTGGAGAGAAACGATTTCTGCAGAGCTATGAGGCAGTGTATTCCAGCAACAGACAATAAGTTCCTTTTACTTTTCAACATTTTTCCAAAGCTGTTAGGGAGATATTGCTTTATATGGATGAAATATTTTCTCAACTACTGTATCATGATGTGTAGGACACCGTATTTATTGGTTGTAAAAGTATGTCTGTGGGATTAACTTTATAACATTAATGGAGCAATAATTTAGAGGTTGCTGAAACCTGAAAACTAATTCATGGTTTAAGCCAGATTAAAGCTGCAATTGATATTGAGAACTGCTGGCAAATTCCCCAAGCCATTACTATTAGTAGATCTCAAATGGTCATTGCTAATATGTGTTGCAAAAGAGATGAAAAAACATATAGTACAATGTTAGCTTCATTTTTCAAAATCCATTTTTTGAATAAATGTGTGAAGTATGAGATTCAGGTTCTTAACTGAAAAATTAGCTTACAGCTTGAGCTTTAAAGAGTTGGTTTTTTTTATTGTTGTTGTTTTCAGCAGACCTAGGGGTGCTAAATGGTTGTTACACGGGTATATTGTAGAGTGGTGAAGTTTGGGCTTTACCCGATAGGTAATTTTTTTATCCTTTAATTAAGATTTAACTAATCAAAACAGCATAGGCAAATATGTATTAATTCCTAAATGTTCCTTCTATGTGGATAGTATAAGATTCTCCTTGACTCTATAGAGTTGATGTGTTTGTTTTCACTTCCTCACTGATTCATCAGTTTCTTTAATTTCCAGATCTTGTAGTGAGGAAATTAATTAACATTGAAAGAAGAAGCCGGAGCTCTTCTTTGCTGTCCAGAAAGGCTGAAGGATGAAAGTCTTCTTCCACTTAATTCCCATAAGTCATGACTGTGACACATGACCAGTCTAGTTGGAAGGGAGGTAAGGAAATTGACTTTTTCAAGTTGTGTGCATAGCTCTCCCAAACACTATTTAGTTTCTGTTAATGAAAAGAAGATAAAATGGATATTGGGTAGGCCTCTGAAAATATGTCTTAATGACCATTGTCTAATATGATTAATATTTCATTTATTATGTTCATATTTCACAATAAAAGTTGTAAAAGAAAAAAATGACACTAGCCATCCAATGTGAAGAAACATTTGAAAAACATCAATGAAACTTGTCAACAAGAGAGGAGAGTCTGCCCTAAAATATTCAGAATATTCTTCCCAAAGGCCATCTTCTTTTCATGGACCCAAACAACTTACACGGACAGTTTCAGAAATCTTTATGTACCTAACAAAATCAATTACGTGAAGAAAGTCTGTTAAACAGATGACGATTTTATCTGATTTTTTATAAATATAGAATAAGTCCTTATAATATAAAATTCAAATTTATGTCTTTAAACTAAAATCTGGATTTTTTGTTAAGAGGTAGGGTGTTGTGAGTACTTAAAATCACGGTTTTGTTCATGTGATGTATTTATTGTACTTTTCATGGTTTTTATTTATTTCTATGGTTTTCAGACATTTCTTCACAGATGACGTGCAAGTGACTTTTAAAGCACTCTTTGTACCCTTCCCTTGTACCTTTTCCTTTGTACCCTTCTTCTACATATAAAAATAAACACGAATTTCAAGTAATTCTAATGAGAATCTACTGTGATTGTTGAACCCCACCCCCACCCCACCCTAAACACCTTTCACAAGTTTGTGAAAAATCCTCTATTTTCACTACTCCTCCAAGCCATACATGTCAAAACTCACTTGCCTTCATCTCTTTTCTGTATCAATCAGAAACAATCATATGACACTAGATTAGAAGCAGGATGAAACGGGTGTGTCAGGGAAACAGCACCCTGGAAGGGATGCTTAACAGGACACCCAGTTTCTAGTGGATACAGCAGGAGAGGTTTTACAAAGAGCTTCTGATTCCCAGCTCAGGTTCTTGGAAAGAGTAGATTCATCCAGATTTGGTGACAGTAAGATCTTCACTACATTGTCTTCGTTGTTAAAACAGGTTGTCAATATCACAGCCAACTTTGAAAGCTTAGACCTTTTGGATATGTTACTGAGCTTCCTACTTTCCCAAACTAGGATTCTTTTGAGTAAGACATGCATAATCAAGACTTATTCCAGGCAAATTGACACATGCGATCACCCCATACAGAAAGTAGTTAGAGAAAAAGTGAATCATAGGAGAATGATCAAAACTGAGACAAACTTTCTGAAGTTACTATTCTAATCACGATAATTAAATATTAGGAGTAGCTTTAAAAAATTTTTAAAGGGTGGCACCTGTGGCTCAGTGAGTAGGGTCCCAGCCCCATATACTGGGGGTGGCAGGTTCAAACCTGACCCCAGCCAAACTGCAAAAAAAAATAGCCAGGTGTTGTGGTGGGCGCCTGTGGTCCCAGCTACTTGGGAGGCTGAGGCAAGAGAATCCCCTAAACCCAGGGGTTGGAGGTTGCTGTGAGCTGTGACACCACAGCACTCTACCAAGGGGGACAAAGTGAGACTCTGTCTTTAAAAAAAAACTTTTTTAAAAACCTCTAATAACTAAACAGGATAAAACCAGTGATAATGGAATCAAAGTAAGCGAGATTGTAGAATGAAGGGGGAAGAAAATGCCACAAAAGGGCAACATGTGAACACAGCAAAATACAAGCATAAGAGGACAAATTTGTGATCAAAGGAAGCCATTGGAATTCACTATTTTTTTGGATAACAATTTCACTGTGGTAATTGGAGAAATATATGGCAACCTGCTAAGGAAGTTGATCTAATTTTCCCAAAAACACTAGTTATTTTTATTGTTATTGTTACCGTTCTTGTTAACTCTAGCTTTACTGACTAGTTCATAGCTTGAAGTTGGAGGAAGGAAAGTAGTAATTAGGACATAAGATATGGTTTAAAAATGTTTCTATAAATAGCATTCGTCTTGAGTACAGAGTTAACAGCATCTCACACATGTACCTGGTTATCACACACAGACACACACACAAAAAAAATCATAGAGAGAAATGCATCCCTCTTCTAAATAAACACGTTATTATGAAAAGAAATGGTTATAAATGATCCCTCTAAAAAGGAAAATATTGTCAGAAAGGGCCAGTGAAATGCTAACCACATTCTTTACTGAGGTCATAAACAGGGACTCGACTTATATAGGAATTTGTGTGCGTGTGTGTGTGTGTGTGGGTGTGTGTATCAGGAGAGTAATAACTGCTTTCTGTTCACCTGAACTGAATTCAATACATCACCCTAAAAGCCAAGATTCAGCTTAGTTTGATCCATCACTAACTAAAATATTAATTTCTTTTAAAATATTAAATGACTTGGAGTCTATTGGTCTTGTGTGTTACAAAGAGGAAGACCCAAGGGAGCTGAGGAATGAATCAAAGACAAAAGCTACACGATAACATCTTTTCAAGGTTTGTCCCCTCATCCTCTCATGTGACACCAGGAGTCAAGTGGGGGAAATAGCAACTGCTGTTTCTGACAAACCCTCCTTACTGCCATTCGCCTTTCTAATAATACACATTTCACTTTTGTGATCTGTGATGGGTATCCAGTGAGTTATATTTCCAAAAGAAAACATCCATATGACAGGGTGAAATTCTGGTGCATGGCCAGTGCTGCACAAGCAATTTAGGGTTATTAAAGAGAACTCTTCAAATTAACCACTACTATGAGATTTCATCTTTTTCCTTTTCATTCTTAGATTAGGATGTGGAAGAAATGAATTCATAACCTAACAAGTGAGGCAATAGCCAGAGAATAAGGAAGAGGGTTGGAAGACTGAGCTTATGTTTGAAATAAATACCAGGTGTATAAAGCAAACAGAGATTTTTTTACAACTCCCAGGTAATTGAAAGATTGACATTAATCTATCTGAATATGCAACATCTTGGACCACTGCCAAAGTTCAAGGTCAATTGCAGTAGGGCAAGAGTGAGACATCCAGCATATTCATTTACTTATTGACTGTGACAGGGACCTTGTTTCTTCATTGCCTTACCAGTCATAGAACTAGAAGTCCCTAAAATATTTGGTATTCATTTAGAATCCTTTTGTGGTACCTGCCAACTTTGTGCCCTGCCATGTCATCGACTAATTCCATCTAAACCTTGCATTGAGCAAGTAGTTGAATTCTGCTTAAAAACGTTTTTCTCCCTATGTCGAGGGTAAAATTAGTAAAATGGCATTGCCCTTGACTACAGCTCTTGCATTACTTTGTCATAAGTTGTTCTTTGTTCATTACTTCACAGCACACTGACCTCCCAGCTTTTGGAAATAACTATTTCCCGTTTCTCCTGAAGGCTTCATACAGGTTTCTACAGGCTAGAATATTCTTCCCTTCTCTCACCCATCATCCCCAGCCATAAACCCAATTTTTCTAACTTATATCTAGTCAACTTTTGAGTTTTAACATAAAATTAACCTAATCCCTTCTTTACATGTTCTCATAACATTTTTTATTTCTCCTTCATACCACTTGCAATAATTATCATTAATATTCTGTATGTTACTCCTGGTTTAATGCCTGATTTGAGTGATGATATTTAACATCTACAAATACAGAGAATCAATTATCACTATCTTCTGTGCCTAAAAACTGTGCCAACATAATAATAGACATAAAATGATGTGAGATATACTTCTGCATATAGATTAATAAATACTTAAAGAAAGACCCCTCTGTGTCCTCAAGAGAACTCTGATGATAATGTCATTCATCAATATGCTAGTCTCCTATTTCTCAAAAAAAAATGGAGAAAAGTTAGATTAATTTGCAACTCAATAAAATTCAATGTTGCTGTGTTTCTTGCTATCAGGGCTGGCATTAAGTGACAAGATTATTAACCACAGACTTTTGGTTAAAATTGGCTAAGCACTCTTCTATGTTTGGAATGTTTTTGTTTCCCCCAAATACATATGCTGAAGTCTTCATGGCTGAAGTGATGGTACACATACTAGGAGGTAGGACCTTTGGGTGCTGATCAGTGTATGGAGGTGAAGCCCTCATCAATGCAATTTATGCCTGAGTAAAAGGAGCCCAAGAAAGAAGCCTTGCTCCTTCCATTGTGTGACGACACAGACAGAAGGCATTGTCTTTGGGGAAATTAGTCCCTACCAGATATCAAATACGCCAGTGGCTTGATATCCCACTTCTCAGCTTCCAGAAGGGTAAAAAATAAATTTCTTGTGTTTTGTAAGCTACACAGTTCACTTTGCCAAAAGCAGCCTGAATAAATTCAAACAGACTCAAACACAAAACACGCACAGTTGTGCGCACCCCCGAAAATAGTTAAGATTATTAATCCATCTTGAGTTGGCATTTATGACTAAGACCCCATGAGCAAATGCAGGAGTAACAAAAGTAAATAAATGAAACTTAAGTAAAAATTTACTTAAGAAAAGGAAAATAATTATTTCCTACAGAAAAGGAAATATTCAAAAGAGTAAATTGACAATCTACATGATAGGAGAAAATATTTTCAAACTATTCAGACAGAGGACGAAGATCCAGAATCTATAAAGAACTGAAACAAATCAGCAAGAAAAAACTTATCAAATAGTGGACAAAAGACAGAAAGATATATATTTCAAACGAAGATATACAAATAGCGTATAAACATGAAAAAATCCTTAACATCATTGTCAAGGAAATGCAAATTAAAACCACAATAAGACACACCTTATCCCTGTCAGAACGGACATTATTATTTATTATTATTATTTTTTTTAAGAGACAGTCTCACTTTGTCACCCTCGGTAGAGTGCTGTGAGGTCACAGCCCACAGCAACCTCCAACTCCTGGGCTTAGGTAGTTCTCTTGCCTCAGCCTCCCAAGTAGCTGGAACTACAGTTGCCTGCTACAACCCCCAGCTATTTTTTGTTGTAGTTTGGCGGGGCCAGGTTCAAACCCGCAAACCTGGGTATATGGGGCCGATGCCCTACTCATTGAGCCACAGGTGCCACCCAGAATGGACATTATTAATAAGCCAAAAAACAATAAATGTCGCTATGGATATGGTGAAAAGATAGTGCCTATATGCAGTTGGTGGTGATATAAATTAACACAACCTCTATGGAAAGAAGTATTAAGACTCCTCAAAGAACTAAAAATAAACCTATCTTTCCATCCAATAATCCCATTACCTAGTGTCTACCCAAAGGAAAAGAAGTCACTTTATTAAAAAGACACTTGGATATCAAATGTTTACTGTGGCAAAATTGCAAAGTATGGAATACACCTAAGTAATGAATGGATAGAGAAATGTGGTGCATACCTGTATACCATGATGTATTTATTACTCAGCCATAAAAAGGAATAAAATAATGTCTTTGCAGCAACTTGTATGGAACTGGAAGCTATTACTGTTAGTGAAGTATCTCAGGAGTGGTAAAGCAAATAGCGCATGTTCTCCCTTAGAAGTAGGAGATAAATGATAGTCTATATGATAATAAAGTGGTGCAATGGACTTTGAAACTAAGAAAATGAAAGCGTGGAAGGGGCTGCAGAATAAACATCACATATTGAGTACAATATACAATATTCTGGTGATGGGTACACACAAAAATCTGACTTCAGAAGAATTTATCCATGTAACAAAACACACTTTTACCCCCTAAATCTTTTTAAATAAACAAAAAGACACCTATAACTGTAGCACTCTGGGAGGCCGAGGCAGGTAGATAGCTTGAGCTTACGGTTTCGAGATCAGCCAGAGCAAAAAAGCAAGACAGCATCTCTACTAAAAATAGAAAAACTGAGGCAACAGGATGATTTGAGCCCAAGATTTGGAGGTTGCTGTGAGCTATGACCCCAGGGCACTCTACCCAGGGTGACAGCTTGAGACTCTGTCTCAAAAAAATAAATAATAAATGAAAGAATAAAATGAAATGGACAAAAATAAACTCTTGTCTACTCCAAGGTAACTAAAAAAGAAAGAATATTAATTAATATGGTGTGCTAAAGCCAGATTCTAGATTAATACCTGTCTCTATGATAAGTGTTTATAACTAATTAGCATTATAAATTTTAAATACATTTGAAGTGCTCAAGCATAATAAATACATATGCAGACATGACTTAGATATACGACTTTAATGAAGTCAATTAAAGATGAAGCAAGCTTATGTTGATTGAGATACAATTTTCTGTCAAATGTCTTACCAGTGCTATTTTGCAAATTTTTTTACATTTATTGTAGTGACAAAGAAAAGGTTTGTTTGTTTTCTAAGGTGAAACATATTGCTGGTTGGAAAAGCATGTCAACTTTAATTTATTGGTTTATTAGCTTCAAATAGAAAATAGTATGAAAATCTTACATGGTATAAGAAACAATATATTTTACTGACTCAAATGGAATAATTAAAAATTAACATTCATTTTATATTTCATTTTTAATTCATGATCTTTATGCTGATATTTTTTATTCTTTTTCACTATAGAAATTTAAACAAAACAAAAAGTTTGTGCTTTATAGTTTGTATGTATTTGCCAAATTATTCATACACAATAATTAGTATTTGTCTATGAATATTGTGTATAGGTTCATCATTTTTTACTGGGATTGTTTGCTTTTCTTACTGAACTGTAATCATAAATTATTTATGAAGAATTTTAATGCTTAGTCTGATTTATTTGGGTAAATATTTTTCTTTATTGACCTTTATCTAATTTATTCTGTGTACAAAGAAATTAATTTTCAGTTTTCTTCAGACCTACTTATTTTGCCGTGATTGTTGTTTTTTGGAGCTCTCTTTGACAGTTTTATGCTTGGAAACACCTCTCAAAGTCTAAGATGACCAAAAAGTGATTGACATTTTAGATTAGAACTTCCATGGCTCCAAATTTTACATTTAAATATCAGTGCTTCTGCAGTTTTATTTACTGTGGAATGAGATAAGTATCTAACAATACTTTTCAAATATTAATCATAATCTCAAGTGTCAATTAACAACTAATTCCTTTTTTGCTGGTTATTTAGTGATCACTTTTATCACAGATGCAGTGAAAATGTAAGAGTGTACGTATGTGTGTCTGAGATATTTATTTTTATTTTATTTCATTTCTCATCTTTTTTAGAGTCTTTAAGTTATCATAACCTTATAAATACATTTTGATATTTATTTTCCTAAGTGCTCCTCAATATATCTAAAATATTATACTTCCTGAATAAATTTAGTATGACCTCATCAAGTCAACAAAAAAACCTCATGGGAACTTGATTAGAAATTTATTAAATTTGAGAACTAATTCAAGAAGATTTGTAATCTTGATAATGTTCAAAATTTCCATTCAGGAGATTATGTTCTTCTAACTATTATTCCTTTATATCTGAGATAAAATTTTGTTGTGTTTTTCCTTATAGACTAAGCCCAGAATATTTATTATTGTTAAACATCTTGCATTTATATATTTTTTATTTTTTAATAATTGGATTTTCACTTTTGTAATCCATAAATGTTGATGCTGTTATATAATATATTTGTGTATATTTATCTAGATTTGTTTAGTGCCTGATTTTCTTAGTTCATTTATGCTGCTGTAGCAAGATACTTGGGACTGGGTAATATACAAAGAGCACAGATTTATTGCTCACAGTTCTGAAGGCTAAGAATTCCCAAATCAAGGTATTAATAGGTTTAGTGTCTGTGAAGGTCTATTTTTCTGCTTTTAAGATGCTTCCTTGAATATCGTGTTCTCTAGAGAGGACAAATGTTGGGTCTTCACATGACAGAGGAGATCAAAGAGGACAAGGAGATGGAAGGGCAAAAAGACTCAGCTGATTCCCTCTAGACTTTTTATAAGGTTACTAATCCTGTCCATGAGGGCAAAGTCCTCAAGGCCTCATCACCCCTTATAGGTCCTACCTCTTAATACTGTTTCATTGGGGAATTACTTTCAATAGGAACTTAGCATGGAAACACAAACATTCAAACCATAACACTGGTCATCATGTTGATATTTAAAGTACATAAAATATTTCTGTTTATTCTCCTAGGCTTCTTAGATACAGTTAATTTACACTTATTTCTACCTAATTTTGTGTCCTCTTCTCATCTTTATAAAACACAAGTCTAAGGTGTCATACAGCTTTAAAATTCACACATGAGGTATTTCCTCTAGAAATCCCTCCACCAATTGTAATACAATAAAGTCAGATTATTAAAATGCATTGTATATCTAATTAATGTATTGTTTTTATATTAACTAAGAGCTGATATATATCTTATGACAGTGTTTATTAATATATCAACTATAAACTAGTATATGTAATCATAGAGGTTATATTAATTGCTCTCAGATGAATTTTCTAGCTGTTGTAAGAAACATCTTACCAATGTGAAGGAATTAGATTATGGTTATGGGTCCAAATTCTCAGACCCTAAACCTTGGCTTCATGAGATTTGTCTTCTAGTCAACAGAGTTCTATAAGGTAAATTATGAATTACAGGGACCAAACTCATTAGAATTCAAACAATAGTCTTTAATGCTTCCTCACAAGTTCTATTTCTCACTACCCGTACTGTATCAATTTTTTCTCTAATAATTTCATGGTTAGTATATGCAGCCTTTAGTTAAATGTTGCCTCTTTTGGTGGGAAATGAAATAATTTCTTGGGTCTTTCTCTCTATTCTTTGGGTTTTAGATTTCCCTGCAATTTTGAAAAATAATTGAAGGATTGTCGCTTTATCTTGTGTGTAAATGTTTCATATTCTTCTTATTAGCCTCATTTCCAACAAGTAAGCTAGCAGAGAGTGCACCAAAATATCTAATGAGTTGAATATTTAATTTTGGAGATTTCAACTGTTTTTAGATGCTTTGAAGACAGATTATGCAGGAAAAAATAAAATTAAAATATATCAAACATAAGTTGTTTTTATTAAAAGAAATAAATTTCTCAGATCTTTAGCTTATTCAAATCACTATAATATTATTAAATATTAAATGATCAACAAAATGGCAACCTAATTTCGTGTGGGACCTAAAATTCTTTCTACTCAAGAAACTTTTTTTTTTTTTTTATTGTTGGGGATTCATTGAGGGTACAAGAAACCATGTTACATTGATTGCATTTGTTGGGTAAAATCCCTCTTAAAATTGTGTTTTGACCCCACAAGGTGTGGCACAAACCAAGACGCCACCCCCCTCACTCCTTCCCTCTCTCTGATCTTCCTTTCCCCACCCATCTCCTGTGGCTCAAGAAACTTTTTAAAATTAATTATGATTCATTGGCACTTGACATGTAGTTAGAAAAATTACATTAGGTCTATTGAAGACTTGCATTAGATGATTCTTTTTCAGAATCGTTATAAGTTCAACATCGTAGTTAAAATACCATATATCTGCTATAAAAGATGTGAGCTAGTACTCAATGAAGAAGTGGATGTGGAGAATTAAATAACTAATGTTAACCATTACATTGAGTCCAAAGTCAGACATAAACAAGTAACAATTCTTAGCACAAATTCTTACTAATAATTTCAAAGCTATGACTATCGGGGAGCACAGATAATTTAGGGAGAGATTGGGAACATTTTATGTGGCTCTCTATGTGTTTTGGTCAATATCTGTATGTCCTCTGTGGTCCCAATTAATAAACAGGTTTCCTATAAAGTTTACAGAGCAACTCAAACAATGGGAAGACTTTAGTTTCTGAATCATCTCCATGTTAGGCACCCAGATAGTTGTATGGCTTATATAATATTCTCTAGGAAGCCACGTCTTATCAATTCTTGTGTATTTGTTTACTGTAAACTAACTAGGAACATCATGCTAAAAGTATTCCAAAGATAAGCACTATTCCAGCAAGCCTTATTTGTCTATTAGTATGAAGTTCATTAAGATATTTACAAGATGATGACATCAATTTACTTATCTTTCTTTTTTAGAAGTTATCCTAACCCAACTTTTGAAACTGCTTTTCACCCATTTAATAACTGTGTTTATCCCTAAATAATAGTCCTATCAAAAAACATCATAGGAGCTAGGAGCAGTGGCTCACTTTTGTAATCCCAATGCTCTGGGAGGCCAAGACATGTGGATTGCTTGAGGTCAGAAGTTTGAGACTAGTCTAAGCAAAAGCTAGACCTGGACTCTGCTAAAAATAGAACTAGCCAGGTGTTGTGGTGGCTTATAATCCCAGCTATTTGGGAGGCTAAAGCAAGAGGATTGTTTGAGCTCAAGAGTCTGAGGTTGCTGTGAGCTATGATGGCAAGCACTCTGCCCAGGGCAACAGAGTGAGACTCCATCTCAAAAAAAAAAAAAAAAAAAAATCAACCTCCTAAGTCTTTACACTGACCTTTATGGAATGGTTAATGCAAAAATTTATGATCATTTAGTTCCTTATTGACCTTAATCATTTTTGGCTGCAGAGTAACAAGATGAAAGCCATAAGACTAATTCATCTGCTTATTTACAGGAGTAAAAGTGTGTGCGTATGTAGATAAAACAATCAAATAGGCTAGAGGGGCAAGATAGCTGGCTGGAAGCAGCTTCCAACAGAGGCTCCTGTCCAAAAGGAAAGATAACCTCCAGAAACTGACCAATTGAGCTGAAGACTGGGAGCCCAGCAGAGAGAGAGAGAAGTGATAAATGCAGGTCACCTCTGAGGCAAGCTGCAATTTCAAGAAACCAAGCTTCAGGCAGAAAAACTGAACTGAAGTTTTCTGCCATTCTGAACTTCCAGGACACACTTCCCCCCTTACCTGATGCACCAGAAGCCTGACCTCTGCTGAAACTGAGGGAGGAGGACTTGAACAGCTCCCACCCTCCATATCTGCCGGACCAGGCAGCCCGCCAGGTAAGGACTCTGGGGCCCAACTGAGCCCTCGCCAGCCCCCAGGCTGGGACCCCCATGTGGCCCTGATTGGCACCCCGCTGGGCCTTGTCCCGCTGCCAGCAGTGGCCAGGAAGTACACCGGGACTCCTGCCCAGGGCTGATCTGTACCCTGACCGTCTTCGGCCTGCCGCCTACTGGGTCCCCACCCAGCTCCAATCTACCAGGAATCCCGTGCAATCCCGATTGCCAACCCACTGGGCCTTGGCCTGCCACCAGCAGTGGTCAGGAACTCCACCAGGACTCAGACGTGGCCAGATTGGCACCCCACCAGGCCTTGGCCTGCCACCAGCAATGGCCAGTAAGTCCGCAGGGACTCCCGCCTGGTGCCAATCTGTGCCCAGGCTCGCTGCCCTCCCTCCGGAGCCCTCTTCCCAGCCAGAGACTGCTGGAGGTATGGGCTTCCTTTGCAAAGGCCACCGGGTGCCCCATCACATGCCCTGCTGCTTGATCTGGGTATAACACACTCTGGAGCAGCTCCCACAGCCAGAACTCCCTGGGTGGGGCAGTCCCAGGGGAGCTACACAGGGTCGCTCCCTACAAAGATCCAGCAACAACCGAGTGATCCTGCAGGGGTATGATCTGGGAGAGACACCTCCCCAACTCTGAGGACGTTCATAGGCAAAAGTGAAAAATAATCATGAGGCAGAATCAACAGAAAAATTCTGGCAATATGAATAATCAGAGTAGATCAACTCCCCCAAGGAACGACAAGGTAGATACAGCACAAGATCCCTTGCATAAGCAAATGGCTGAGATGTCAGAAGTTGAATTCAGAGTCTGGATAGC
>CAUYRH010079880.1:0-10349 GCA_963574655.1 Perodicticus potto | reverse complement strand
AAAATATCATGAATGTTACATTAATCAGGTGGATAAAAATATCTCCGATTGTATGGGAAGCCCGCACACTGTACTCCAAGCTTGAATCATTGTACACAGTTATGACTCAATAAAAAATAATTAAAAAAAAAAAAAAAACATTTTATCCTTTTTGTGTAAGTATCTTGTACGCTTCAAGACAATTTGTATGCTTATAATTCATGCTCACTGAAATTTTAAACAAGTTTTTCTAGAAACAAGTCAAGGAATATATCCCAATTTGCAGAAAAATCAAATTTTATTTGCCTCGTTGGCCATCTAGGTAGTGATCGTGTCATCTACATAGTGATAGTTAATTTAATCAGATGCGTTCTGTGCTTTAAATGTTGAAAACTGCCTTTTTAAGAATTATAGTAATTGAAAGGATTGCTGCACCTCTCCTATCTAATTACAGATTTTAAAATCTATTTATCTACTGCATGTTGTACATTAAGTTAAATCACAAGAGGGCTTGTTTATCTAATTAGTTATCTAAGATCTTTCCAGCTTGCTTAAGTAGGGTCATCTCTAAAGACAAACAACAAAAGCCTTTTAACATGCTATGCTAGCAATTACATTCTGGATTTTCATTTGTTTGTTTTTCAATTCCTCAATGCAAATCTTAGGAACTATTGTTATTTTCTACTACATTAAGAACAAATGATTTATAAGGCATACGGCTTGAATTAATACAGTTCCACCATGAGGTCACAGGATACTCCTTCATGGGCTTCAGTTAACACAGTTCCACTGTGAGGTCACAGGATGCCCCTTCATTATCTATTTTTATAATTGTGTCACCAGGTCTTTAATTTACTCCTGAATTTTTAATACCCAATGTTTTGCTTTATTTTATTTTTCCCTTTTTATATTCTTAATTGGCGCTCAGAGATGGATTTGACATAAGGCATCACTCTGGATGGCTGGCTATTATACATCAGAAATTATTTCCTGGCCTTATCATGAAATGTTTTAGGAATGGCCAAGTTTTGTTATTAGGATTACTCACTTATCATTAAACCATGGCTTTTGGTGAAGTCAGGCATTTGGAAGTCCCTTAATTACCATCTCTCCTTACCTTCCACCAGCTGGCTATAAAGGGAAGACAAATAACATTTGCTCCACTGGCAATGATTTTTGCATAGGGACAGATAGGCAGGCTCAGTCGATTTCCTTTTCAGCAGAGCCTCCTGATGGCTCCCTGGGCTCTTGGCTGGATGCTGATGGGACGAGGGTCCTAGTGGATGGCATGTCATTTGAGACGGGGACTGAGGTGCTTAGTATGGAAATGAAGTATCTTGCCTTAACCTCTCCAGCTTCCTGATTTAACCATTTTCTCATTTCCTAACTCTAATTATAGAGGAATTCCAACTTCTACTAAAGTAGAGGTAGATATAAAGGTGGTTTAGGACAGTTACTGGACAACAGAGTTGGAGAAGACAAACAGAAGATGATTCTGATCCAGGTATTTTCATAGAGAAGGAAAGTGTTGGAACAGTGCCGCGTGATTGTGCCTCACAACTTTACAGAACCTCACAGTCCTTGGTATTTACGAGCAGTGAGATCTTGGGCTCTTGGGCAGGTGGTGAACACTGAAAGACGTTCTGTGTGTAAAATGCCTGGGTCTAGGAGGCCAAGGCAGGTGGATTGCCTGAGCTCAGGAGTTCAAGACCAGCCTGAGGAAGAGTGAGATCCCGTCACTAAAAATAGCTGGATGTTGCAGTGGGCACCTCTAGGCCCAGCTACTTGGGAGGCTGAGGCAAGAGGATCGCTTGAGCCCAAGAGTTGGAGGTTGCCGTGAGCTGTGACGCCACAACACTCTACTGAGGGCGACAAAGTGAAACTCTGTCTCAAAAATAAAAAATAAAAATAAATAAAATTTAAAAAAATGAAATGCCTGGTTCTGTCCTTGACATACATGAGATGTGCAATAACTTGGACTTTCCTATCTGGCCTTATGATGCTTAGGGTAAGAGAGTAACATGCTTTCCCAATAGTTGGAAGAGAAAGTAACCTGTGAGAGACAGCCCTGTGTGTGTGCTTGTGTGTGCAAGCATTAAAGAACTGCAGATCTGGGCAGCACCTGTGGCTCAAAGGAGTAGGCGCCAGCCCCAGATGCCGGAGGTGGTGGGTTCAAACCCAGCCCCGGCCAAAAACAGCAAAAAAAAAAAAAAAAAAAAGATCTGTAGCTCTATTAATGTCTTCATAGATTCAACCTCAAAGGGGCTTAGAAATGGACACCCCAGTCACTACATGCTTGGGCTGATTTACTAGAGCTGTGGCAAATTTGAAAATGAGAGGAAGGGTACCTAGGGAAGAAATGGATTTAATAATAAAAAAAAAAAATCCCTGAAACTGTCTTGCACATATTTGATAATAGATATTTGTGCCTTTATTAACTAAATGTTGAGTAAAGGAAGGTGATGTCTTTCTTAATGAACAAAGACACAAATATGGACATAAAGTTCAAGCTGACAGAGACCACAATATTGGCGTGTCATAGGTGACAGAAATGACCTCAAAAGAGCTGGGAATGTGAAGATCTGTGTCTTGCCGAGAGTTCTCATTTTGCCAAGTATGGGCAGAAACGCAGAATCAAGTCCCAGCTCTAGTACCAGTGTCTCATTCTTCCCAACACACCCAGAGGACCCCACTTTCTGCTTTTTCAACTGATCCAGTTTCCTAGACTGGCTCTCAATGAAACGGGATACATTCTGTTATTTCCCTCTGTACCTACCCACTTGACTTGTAATGTTCCCAACTCTCCTTCCTGTAACTTACCTCCCACCTAATTCCCCCACCAATTCTTCCCAGCTGTGTTTTCCTTTCAGTAAACTTTCAATTAGTCCTCAGGAGGTGTTAACTGATAACCAACCTGTTAACTGAGGTGTGATTATATCATTCCTCATCAAGTACTTTGTAGTGAATAACAACCATCTTTTTTTTTTTATTTTTTGAGACAGTCTCACCATGTCGCCCTGTGTAGAGTGCTGTAGCATCACAGCTCACAGCAACCTCAAACTCCAGGGCTTCAGCGATTCTCTTGCGTCAGCCTCCCAAGTAGCTGGGACTCCAGGCACCTGCCACAATGCCTGGCTGTTTTTTTGGTTGTAGTTGTCATTGTTGCTTAGTTGGCCTGGGCTGGGCTCCAACCCGCCAGCCCGGGTGTATGTGGCTGGCGCTTTAACCACTGAACTATGGGCACCGAGCTGTGACCATCATTTTTTTTTTAAAGGTGGGTTACAAAGGTCAGAAGATTTTTAATTTATAGATGACTGGCTTCCTTGTACATCAGAGTTTCACCTCAGGCACAATTTCAGTGCTTTCCCCATTATAAAAACAATGAGGTTTGAAAACATGAGGTTATATTCTTCTTACCTTTTCAAATTTTGTGGTAGAAGGTTAGAATGAGGGTGTAGAGGCCTTTAGTACCAGGAATCAGGGGAGGTGATGGTGGAAGAAAAACTTTCAACTTCTGTCTTAACGTACTACACAGGTATTTAATATGTTCAAATACATAATAACATGGCCCTTATGACGACCATCGTCATATACGCAGCTTTGAAGAGCCAGAGCACATTCATGCTCCTAGAATTATCTGATATGTATTTATATATTTTTATATTTTTTATTAAATCATAGCTGTGTACATTAATGCAATCATGGGGTACAATCTGATGTATATTTATAGCAGTCCAGACTTCCATGGACTGTAGCTGTAGTAGCTTCTGTGCTTTATTCTTACTGTTATCTGTCAGGGTAGAAATGGTGAAAACGGAAGAAGATACCTTTCTCTGAGTTAAAAAGACTAGTTTCTTTCCTATAAAATATGTGACCTACATATATATCTTACCATTCATGTTATACATTCTTTCTTTAAACTCTTACATTTTAAATTATAAATGAATATTAGTCATGTTTTATTTTTATTTTAATTTAGTTTGCAGGATATTACCCAATGTCCTAGGGGATTGATTTGGAAAAGTTGAGTAGAAGGTAATGCTATTAATTAATTAAATAGCTGCTGAAATTTTGGAAGGTAAAAGGAATTTTCAAAGGCCCTACTGTAAGAGATATAGTTTTGGCTGAAATATCTAATAAATCAAGTGGAAATATATAAACACTGCAGTCTTTTACGTTCCAGAAATCTGTTACTTTATGTGGATTATTCACTTTGCCTAAAAATGCTAAACATAGAGAATTTCTTACCAGATTCTCTTTACTGGGAGCTACTGATTTCCTCCCAGTTCATTTAGAATATGTAGCAAAAACACAGAAAACCAATCATGTTGTCCTAAATGGAGGTTGGAGAACAAAGTCAGTGCGAGAGCTTTAAAACCCTTTTCTCACCTTGCAGCAGGGCTTTTGAAGTTTCTGATTCGGGTTTCAGGTTCTACAACACAGTTGGCAGCCAGCGTTTTTGTTGCTGCTGTTAATATACAGAGAAAACACATCTGTTGTAAGCGGGAGATACAGGTGTGCTAAAACAACCGACTTGGTACTGATTCTATCTTTAAAAGAAAAGCAAGAAACTTCGGTCCTTTAACGTGAAAGTTTGTGGTCCGTAATAACCCAGAAGTGCACAGCAAACTTCACATTTTCTCAAATTAAACAGAGCTCCCCAGACCTTAGAGATGGTCTTGCTGGAGGGCGGAGCTGAGTCCGGGAGGTTCAAGGAGAGAAAGTCCAAGGGCGTCCTCCTCCGGGAGCATGAAGTTTCCTCCAGAGCTCGCATCCCCCGCAGCTGACCGCCCCGGAGCTCGCATCCCCCGCAGCTGACCGCCCCGGAGCTCGCATCCCCACCGCAGCTGACCGCCCCGGAGCTCGCATCGCCCCCGGCTGACCGCCCGGGAGCTCGCATCCCCCCCAGCTGACCGCCCTGGAGATCTCGGGGCGGAAGCACCTGCAGAGAGCGAGCGGAGAGGATGGGCCGAGCGCCCGGGGCCGGGAATCTCTTCGGGAACGGAGACGCCGATTCCCAGGCTCGGAGCTGCCTCCGGCTGGGGCTCAGCGGGGAGTCGTCCCCCCGGAGCCCGAGCCAGTGCGGTGGGCTGGAGGAGGGGGTAGGAAGGGGGCGGCGGGGATGGGGTGTGAAGGAGGAGGGCAGGGCGCGGGGCGAGAAGGACAGGGGTGCAGAGGGGTGGCGTGGAGGGGGTGTTGGATTGGGGGTGGGAGGCTGTTCGGCTGGGAGAGGGAGGATGGAGGGGTGGGGGAGGGGCAGGGCGGGGGCTGGCGGGGGCGTTGAAAGGGTGGGGGAGGGGGAGGGGGCGCGTGGGAGGCGGGCCGCGGAGTCTCCGGGCTGTGCGCGGGGGGCGGGGCGGCAGCGCGGGGCGCAGTGGACGGCGCGAGCGGGCGGGCGGGCGGGCGGCGCGGACGGCGGCTCCAGACGCGGCGAGCGGGCGGGCGGCGCTGCGTCTCCGTCTCGGTCTCGGTCTCCGGCTCCGGCTCCGTCTCCGGCTCCGGCTCGGTCTCGGTCTCGGTCTCCGTCTCGCTCCGGCTCCGGCTCCGTCTCGGTCTCCGTCTCGGTCTCCGGCTCCCGCTCCCGCTCCCGCTCCCTCTCCGGCGGGAGCTGCGGGCACGGGCGGCTCTGGGCAAGGTGAGCAGCCGCTGCGCTGCGGCCGGGCTTCCCGGTGCGCGCCTCTGTCCCGGGTGCCGCGGGGGCCGAGGCGCCCTGTCCCCGGCCCGCGCCCGCGCCTGACGCGCCCCGTTCTGTCCCCGCAGATGCTCGCGGCGCCGGCCGTGCTGTGCGTGTGCGCGGCCGCCTGGTGCGCCCAGGCTGTCGCGGCCGCGGCCGGGGGCCGGTCGGACGGCGGCAGTTTCCTGGATGACAAACAATGGCTCAGCACCGTGTCTCAGTACGACGAGGAGGTGGGACAGTGGAACCGATTCCGAGACGTAAGTGCCGCGCGCCTTCCGCGTGGACCCTCCGGCCGCGGGCAGCAGGCAGCGGGCAGGTGGATGGCCGCGCGCGGAGTCGGGTCTCCCGGGCCCGCTGCTCCCCGCACCCCGTCCCCGGCCGTGCGAGTGCGGGCTCTGCCCTCCCGACTTCCGCGTGGACCCTCCGGCCGCGGGCAGCGGGCAGCGGGCAGCGGGCAGGTGGATGGCCGCGCGCGGAGTCGGGTCGCCGCTCGGTAAACAGGATCGATCCCGTTTCTCGGGGGGAGCAGGGAGGAAGACCCGACATTTATCAGCGCCGGCTCCCCCAGGTGGGGGGTCTGGCCTCACCAGGGGGCAGGAGTTTAGCTGCTCCCGGTTACGTAAAATGACCCATCGGGTTTGTGCTTGGACTTGAACTTCCATCCAGACGTGTTTACAATGCAGTCGATTGCATCGTAATACGAAAGGAATCACCACCCTAAAATCTGCGGGGTGAGGACGGGGGTGCCGGGGGTCCTGCAGGTGACAGCGAATTACAGTGTAGACCGAGTACCCTGGGGAGTGACCCGAGGAGGGTTGTTAGGAGGGAGTCAGGGGCGGGGACATGTCGCCCCCGCTCGGTCCCAGTGCGGCAGGTGGAAGCTGCCCGGCTGGTCCACCTGGGAGCCTTGGGCTTGTCTGTCCAGCGTGGAGGCGGCCCCAGCGCGTCCTTTCAAATTCAGAAGGCCAGGAAGGGAGTGGGAGTGACTCACGGACGCCTTGCCAGCCCTGAGTGTGACATGGGAGAGGATTTCCTGAGGAGTCCTGCAGGGCTCTGCCCGGAGAGGACTTAACTTCATCAGCTCACGTTGGTAGACTTTGAGAAAGTAAATGGGAGCTCCCCTGTCCTTCCCCCCAGCACCCTTCCAAGTAGTAAGTGACAAGTCCAATCAATCAGGTGTATTCCTGAAGAAACACTACAGGTTTAGGTCGTGGATACTGGGCGTGGGTATGTGGAGTGAAAAATAAATTAACAGAACGGTTCCGTGCTTTATGAACAAAGCTTAGATATTTTATTGCTAAAGGAAAGTTCTGATAAAAGCAAACCCTTTATACAAACATTGAATGCAACCCGGAGAGCAAGCATATGAATGAGAGATTTCATGTTCCGATTTGGAAAAAAATAATGACCTGAACGTTTTGTCAGCGTTCACACAGTGCTTCACACTATGACATTTCATTACGTAATGGCTACTTTATCCTCTAAAAATAAAATTTTGAAAACCCTCTCAACAGTGGGATATGTCTAGCAGATGCACGGCTTGTGTGCTGTTTTCTGTATTTTAAGTACTAGAGGCCCTTGAGGGAGAATTGGGAAAGCCCCACCACCTTCTCTCAGAGCTGGGCTGGGTTTAGGGGTAAAAGCTTTCTTCATCCGGGTACATAAAATCTTGAATGTTTCAGAGTTCTCTGACTTTATTCAGAATTCTTTATTGAACTGTTTCGAGTGATAGTTGGGTAGTTTTGAATGTGTTTGATTTAAACTATTGAGACAGCTTGTGTTGCCTGCTGTAGAACTACATATTTTAGAATCATGCAGCCAATTTCTGTAGAGTGTGTTTTATTTGGATATTATTTTCAAGTATTCTTACATGGTATCAAGGAAACAGTTCATCAGAATTGAATGTAAATTTAGATGGAAGATTTACTGAGATTTTTAAGCAGTGTATGTTTTGAAGTATATGTAATACAAAAAATAATATGACTTATTTGAAAAATGTACATCGGATTTTAGAATAGCCAATTTAGCAACACAATTACATTTTTGAAAAGATGATTTCTGGGGGCATGGAGAAGATGAATAGTATTATTTTTTCCCCCTTTAGCCACCTGTTGCTTATCAGTAACATGATAAAATGTTGCTAACAGTGTGGCTTCTCAAATAATAACTCAGAATGCATAATGTAGAATTTTTATTTAGATCACCTACTCCACTGCCATCCACGCATTGTCTTTTCCTTTGGGGCGATCATTAGCTTCATAATTTCCCCGCATCTTTCAGGATGTTGTTTATTTTTTAGTTCACTTACAGCTGGAAGCACATTGCTTGGAATCATGTTATACTGCACCCGTCTGCCTTCCAGTGAATCTCTATGAGCATTTATATATTAAATTATGGATGTATATGTTCAGTTTATAGAAAGGCAGAGAGTCAAAGAAATGTGAACTTCTTTAAAAATTTAAAGATTTACATGAAGTCCTTCTGTTTCGTGTTTTTCTTCCATAAAAATATAATTTCATTTAGAAAGGAAAAAAAAAAACTTTGGAAAGCCACAGTGTAATTATTACTAGAGGTAATCCTTACCTTCTTGTAAGTGACTATTTTACATAAGTAGCATTAATTTCTGAGTAACTCCCTAATGAAAGTTTCAACTTTGCCTTCTTTTGAATGGTATTTGAAAATTATATGGAATAGTATTTAAAAATATATTTGGCATTACATTGTAGTTGAATGATTTTAAAAATAAATGTACTATTTGTACATTTAAAATGCACTGTAAATATGTAAATATATTTTATTGGTGATAAACCTTTAGGAATAAGAAGCATGGATAGGAAGTGTTATGCGAGAGCAGATGAACTCATTTTCTCAATTTTGTCAATTTAAATCACAGAAAATAATGAAACCAAAGAAACTTACGATGAGTGTTAACAAAGAAGAAACTTCCCATAGTAACTGTTCATTGAATAAAGTTTTGTTACTTTGGTTGTTCTTCAAAATGCACAAAATGTGATTTTTATGGACATAAAGAGCTGTAACTATTTTGAAAATTATTAATATATTTGGTTATTAGTATAGACATTCTAGTAGAAATTTTAATCCATATGTTTTAGGAAAAGAACAAAAGTTTACCTTGAAGACATAGGTAAGTCACCACACTTAGAAATAAGTACCACAAATGGAACCAGCATGTTATACTCTGGTTATAATTATGTGATTTTAATAATGGAAGTAAAAAACTCTTAGTTTAGCAGATACACGGATTGCATGCTGTTTCGCATTTTTTTGGCTCTGCTGGGTGGTGATAAAATCAAGGACCTGAGGTCCCTCCTGGTGAGAATTGTGGGAGTACCACTACCTGGGTAAAGGGTTCCTTGACCTCACTCTTACGTAGATATTAGGAGAATTAAAAAACTGGATCATTGTAAGGAAACTGAATTACTAACCCAAATGTCTCCTATATTGGATATTTCAAACATTTATGTTTTATAAATTCAGTTAAAGCATGCCTTTTACATGCAATAAATGGCTTTAGGGTTTAGAATCTAATTAAGTAGTAATACATGATAGAATACCATTATTAACTTTCTTATTGATTTCACTGAAGCACATGTAGTGATTAAGAAAGACAGAAAGATAAAATACGAGAAACATCCAAATATTGTTATGGTGGAAGCAATATAATGAAATCTAGAAAAAGGAGGAATGATGGCTATGCTAATTTTCAGCATATTATGTAATAAAATAAGGATTATACCCTTAAATTGGAATTTAAATAGTTCTAACGCAGATTTGTTTTGCAGTAAAAGTACCTGGAGCTCATTTTGAACTTAGTTTTAAGAAATGGTTACCGGTTGTGTTGCAAAAACCAACAGTCAACTTCAGTTTACATTTATTCCCTGAGTGATTGTTAATGCACTTTAAACATGTTGAAAGCAATCGTAAAGGCTTCCTGTTTGAAATTTAAGCATAACAACAGAGGAAGGGTATGCAGAATATTGAGAAAATGGAAAATACAGGTTGAAGTGTCTCAGAGGCTCACAAGTTATAAGTTGGCTTTTTCAAAATGCCTGATTTGGGGGTATTGGATAATAAACTTTTGTTCATTGCTTTTTTCTTTTTATTTCCCTTTTTCATCAGAGCTGAGATGAGAAGTAGTGGCTGACAGTGAGAGATATTTTCTGATACTTAGTGGGGTGCCGAGGAGTGAAGCAAGTGAAACAGTTGTCTTCTATAAAGACTCCAAATACATGATCCGTGACTTTCTAAAGCACTAAAATTCAAACCCTGAGCATCTTTACAGAATGCCGTGGGTTTTTTTTTTTGAGTTTCTGATGCATGCTGTTGTGTTTCTTGAGGAGCAGGCCTGCCCTCAGCACTTGAGATTCCCCCATTTGTGATACCTTAATAGCAGGCAGAAGAGTTTTACTGTTTTACTTCTCAGCAATATGTACAATAAATAAAATTAAATAATTGTTTTTTTTTTCTTTTTACAAGTGAACAGTTTATTAAGAATCAAACAAAGGTATGATGTGATACAGTACAAGCAAGACACTCAAGATAGGTATAATAGTACTACTCACACAAAAACTTAAAACTTCACCTCAAAAAAAATCACAAGACAACAGAGAAAGCAGTTTCACTGTTATAAAATAAGATATTTCATGCAAAGTATTAACTCAGCCCCCCCCAA
>CAUYRH010079879.1:0-23299 GCA_963574655.1 Perodicticus potto | reverse complement strand
ACTCAATAAATATTAATGACACATAGTAGGCACTCGATGAATATTAATGAAAGAATGGACACAAGAATGAATGAAAAGAAATGTCAGGAGGGGGCAAACTAACATCTAGAGAGTTACTCTATCAGAGCTGAATTAAGAACTTTACCTGAGTTATCTCATTTCATCTCAATTAATTCCCTGTGATTTCATGCAAGGAAATTAAAGGTATATTATTTTTGCCCAATATGCTGAATGGAGCTGGCTATGGTAGTTCAAGCCCATAAGACTACCACTTTGGGTGGTTAAGGTGGGAAGATTATTTGAGGCCAGGATTTTGAGACCAGCCTGAGCAAAGTGAGACCCCATTTCTACACAAAATGTAAAACTTAGCCTGGCGTTGTGGCAGGTGCCTGTAGTCCCAGCTACTTGGGAGGCTGAGGCAGGAGAATCATGTGAGCCCAGGAGTTGGAGGTTGCTGTGAGCTGTGATGACACCACTGCACTCTAACCAGGGTGACAGACCAAGACTTTGTCAAATTTTAAAAAGCTAAATGGATTGGAAAAAATAAAGAAGGAAAGGAAAAAAAATCAAGGAGTAGGTATAGCTTAGAGACGTACCTCGAGGGAGGTGCCTCCCCCCTGAGAAGCATGAGGTGGCAGGGTTGCTTTCCGCGTGGACTCATCCCACCTGCAGGACGGACAACATAGCAGAGAACACCTGGCCCCTCCTCAATCCCTTAAATCCTGAAGCGGCTGGTTCTGACAGATGCCCACTCTGAAGAGGGACTTTTCAGGTTTAGCAGAACCACACCTGGGAAACCGCTGAACAGGACAGCTTGTCTTCCCGAGTCCTCGCCCCACACACTAAAGCCCACCCAGCTCCAGACCTTCTTCCGCTGACCATTCCAGGCCCACCTACCCTTTGTCTGCTGCTCCACGGCCCTGCCTGGTGACTGCAGAGAGACAGTCCAGTGTCTACAGACACATCAGACTAACTTCTTATCTTCTTAGCAACATTGTGATGTGTGATGACAGCCTAAGGAAACACCCACTGCCTCTATCCAGGCCCTTTCCCAGGCATCCTATGCCTTTAGGAAGCCTCTGGACCCCAAGGAAACCCTCTGAGGACTCACTCGGGCCACTCTCTGTTCCCCCACTGTTTCCTTCCACACTTCTCCAGGGGAGAAAAACTTGATCCTGTCCCGTTGTGTCCTGCAGGCCCTCCAGTCTTCTGAGAAGTACAAAAATCAGCCTTAGGCTAAATATTTGTTAATATAAACACACGGAAGAGTAAGCATAGGGTGTTTTACCAACTGTGGCTTCCTGGTTAAGGTATCTGAAATCAAAGCAGCAAATCTAATAGTGGAGATGTATGTGGGGGTAGGAGGCCCATGGGCCATTTCTTTAGTTTCACAGTGATTTTTTTTTAACCTCTGTAACACAAGAGCCCTGCCCATTCCAAACTTCCATATCAATAACTTAAATGGCATAGAAACCCTGCTGGCTAAATGCAGGGGATTCGCTAAATTAGTCAAGGCACAGATCAGACCGGTTTCTAAGGGTGATGTGCAGTTTATTTTTATTTATTTTTTAAATATATGTATTTTATTATTTTTCATTACATTATTTCCCCCGAGGTGCAGTTTAATAGGGATGTTAGGTATATGCAAGTCTTACAGTAAAGAAATAAAAACATACTGCAAGTGACACGGAGATCACTTGCCTCAGTGTCACTGGGCTGGAGAAGGCGTGGGGTGCAGAGGCCAGGCCGAGCACATGGTACTGTGGGGAAAGTAGGACATTTGTGACTGCCTGGAAAGCAGGGGGGCTTCTAACACAGGCTACACGGACATCTGACTCTGTGGCCACAGACGTGCCCTTCTCAAAAAACATGCTCTGCAAGCCCATCCTCTTTTTGGTACTTTTCTGGGATCCGTCACTTCACTCGTTCTTCATCTTGAGTTTTTTAGCCCTGAATCCAACTTGGTCCCTCTATAAATGTGTGGGGAATAAAAGTAAAATTTTAAGCCCGCCACTGACTGGCTGAACACATGCGTCTTGGCCAAGGATACCCCAGAAAAACGTTAAAAATCCAGTTTCTTCGCCAGGATTAGATAGGAGAACTATCACAATTATAATATTTAAAAATTATTAAGAATTCATGATGACAGCAGCCCCTTCTCAGGGCAGAGCCCCACGCACCCACATGCAGCACAGGTCACGCACCCACAACACTGGCCCTGCCTCCAGCCCTGAAATCCCACATTGTGCTGGTGAAGACAGTCTGAAATTTACAAACCCTCTTCTGCTTCCTACCACTAGCCTAGACATGACAGGTCTTCAATATAAGCCTAAATAATAAAGGCCAACAGACCTCATGAATGACATCATTCAATCTGCTCTTCCCCCACACAAAGACAGAAACACAAAAATCTGAGCAAGAGTAGCACTGTCTTTCATGGGGAGAGTGTTCGGTACAACCATTAGGCATCTGCTCAGCCTGTTTCCTGAAACTGGGACACGTGTTGCTTTGGATGGTGGAATTAAAATGGGAAGGAACAGATGCTGTCCACTCAGGTATGCTAATTAATGTTATCTCAAAATGCAATGAAGACTTACCAACTTCTAAAACAGAAGCTGTCATGAAAACAAAGAGACGATGTTTGGAGTTCTGCCCTTGCACAAGTGCACTCCAGTAACAAGAAGTGAAAACCAGGAAAATGGATCTGATCTCTCTCCCAGTCAAGCCAAGCAGCTTTGGAAGTAGGTAGCTTAGCAAAACACCTTGAGAGGAAAGGGTGTGGCTTTGGTTAGCAACGTGAGCAGCTAAGGAAGACGGTTTGATGTTTCTTTACTATGAGGACAACTTGCAGTTTAATCAGATCTTTACTTTGGACTTGGGAGGAACTGGACAGAAATAGAACAAAGCTCAGGAGGGCAAGGAGCCGAAGAGGAGACATCATGTGATGTGCGGGAAGCTGTTCGTAAGCAGGGCTGAAAATGATCCATGATGGGTCAAAAGTTGAACGTGAATAGGACAACGTATTAAAAAGCTAGCTTTGTTCTGATAGAAAAAATACAGAGTTTAAAAGGAAGGGACTTAAGGAATTCTCTGATAATATTCACCATCAATTAATGCTTTGCCTGGAGTCTCGGATTCTAAACACCAGAAGGCTGAAGCTTGGGAATAGAGATCTTATCAAAAAAGACAGAAAGGAAGCTGGTTCATTTACCTTGAGGGAAAAGAAAATGGAGGCGTTTGTTAAAGGGTGTAAGATTTTTATCACCACATCGCTGCTCTGTTAAAGACCTCTCACCCCAGCCCCTGCCCGCACCACACCTTCACCTGAGTAGACCCCAGACTCAACTCACTCCAGGTACTTTGCCATTACCTGGGGCTGGATTGCTCCATTACCTCTCTGTCTGTTAAAACTCCTTCCCCCAGGCAGCGCCTGTGGCTCAAAGGAGTAAGGCGCTGGCCCTATACGCCAGAGGTGGCAGGTTCAAACCCAGCCCCGGCCAAAATCTGCAAAAAAAAAAAAAAAATCCTTCCCCCCTGCAAAGTTTATCTACCTGTTATAATCTCTCTCCTTGATTAGCAATCACAGACCCACACAGGAAAATATTTGGAGAAGTGGGGGAAGGATAGAAAGTGGTCCAGCAGCTTCCCACCCCATACATTGCATGGGTATACGGCACACCCCCTGGGTGTAGGACACAGCTACCACTCTGTCTTCAACCTTTCATGTATAAAGTATATGACCTAATGATTTATACCCTCACATTAATCTAAAATAAAAAAAATTAACAAAAAACTCTCCCCTCCCACCCTCCGATCTCCCCTCAAGAAAGTGAGCTTTGATGGGATGTAAGGACTCCATGCTCTGTTCATCCTTTCACTCCCAGCTGTCAAATATTTGTGGCATGAATTCATTTTCAAAGCAATTCTTGATAATCTGTTATGGATAGAGAAATATGACAGATAACAAGCAGGGTCCAGAAAACTAGACACAGACAAACAACTCACATTCCAAAAGGGAGGAAAGAATGAATTTTCAATCCTACAGATGAATAGGTTGACTTCAGATCCCTCAAAATATTAAAGGATTTTTGAAAACACACAGAAGAATAAGATGATAGTTTGGGATTAGATTCATGGATGATAGATCCTGTCTGGATCATATTATTATCATTGTTTGGCCAGGGTTACTAGATTAATAGATACAGTGGAGATCATAGAACATAAAGTATATAAACTGTTCAGTCTCATTCTCTACACGAGTAGCTCAGTGAATGGTAGCTCTTCCTAGGATGTTGATTCTAGCAAAACATTGACTATGCCTCTAATGAGGTGACAGTGATAAAAATAAAAATAGCTAGGTGAGGCGGTTTGCAACTGGAATCCCAGCTACTCTGGTCGCCTGCATCTTTCCCTGGCACCCTCTCTCGGCTGCACTGCCTTTGCCTCTCCAAAAGTGCCTCTTTCATGAAATCCCTTTTGAGAAGACCCAGACCAGCTTCCTTCTACCTGCTGACCCTGGGGAACTGCTGCACTGTCAGGGAAATCCAAACTCTCTTCCAGCACAGCCTCCTCATGAGAGCTCAGGCGGGATGGCTGCAGATGTGATTTCCTCAGACTTCAGGAGGATGAATCGGACGCTCTCAGAATCTCTTCTTACTTGGTTTGAGGGGAAATGCCATCACACAACACTTCAATAATCCCTCCAAAAAAAGAAGGTTCACAGGGCTGGTGGAGAGAGCTAGGTGATGGGTGCTGCTGACGGGATGGGTTTTACGGTCTCCTTAACAGGTACACGTAGGTGGCGAAGCACCCAGCTCCAAAATGGGAGGTCTCTAGCACCCAGCTACTATTCTCTGTATTCTGGGCCTGCTATAGTTTGGACGCCTGTCCCCCCTGAAATCTGGCGCCAGGTGTTGGAGGTGGGGCTTGGTGGGAGGTGTTTGGGTGGGGGCATGCACAGATGGCTTGCAGCCATCCTCACAATCACAAGTGAGTTCTGGCTCTATTTGCTCCCCAGGAGAACTGGTTGTTGAAAGCAACCTGGCATCATCTCCCCTCCTTCCTTCCTCTTTTACCACCTGATCGCTGCACGACAGCTGCCCCTCTGACCTGAGTGGAAGCAGCCTGAGGCCCTCGCCAGAAGCAGAAGCAGGCGCCACACTCCTTGTACAGCCTGCAGAACTGAGAACCAAATAAACCTCTTCTCTTCATGAACTCCCAGCCTCTGACATCCTTTTACAGCAACACTGATGGTCTAGAACAGGGCCTTTGCAGAATTCTGGGGAAGAGATACAGAAGTTACAGGGAGGTGGATTCCCAATCAATAAGTGGTTACCTTCCTAAGAAAACAGATTCATATTCTAAATTGGTAGGCTATCCTAAGTCTCTAAAATGAGTGCTCTAGCAGAGGTTGAGAACAGAATTTCTAGGCAGAATAGGAGGTGCCCACCATCATCATTCTCACTCTGAAATCCTACTATTTCAGTAACTATGTCCATCCCTACACTTAACAAATATGTTCATTTTAAAATAAAGTAATCCCAATGAACCGTGGCAGTGAGCGTCTGATAATGTACAAACGGTATTCAGAACACGAGGGGCATTGATAGGAAGGAAAACTCTTGAAAGGGTGAAGAGTGTAATGAGGGAAGATATCTCTGCCACTATGTTACTTACCCCCTACTTTTAAAGAATGCCATGTCTGATGTTCCATTACGCAATGAGAGGCTCAAAGGTATGTCTCATCTATAACTGTATCCTAAGGCTTGGCACAGCACCTGGCCTGGCCGAGGTGTGGATGAAGATCTGTTGAGTGAATGAATTGAATGAAGGAATGAAGATCTAAGGAGGATTGAAGCAGGTATGCAAATAATTGTGTTTGGTTAGGCCAAGAAAACATGAAGTGTCACTTTAGGACAGGGACGGATGGGTGAAGATGTGTTTGTAGGAACCTGAAACACAGTAGTGGACTAAGAATGGGAGGGGGCTGTGTAAGAAAAACGGAGAGAACGAGGTAGAGTTGGGTAAAGCCAGCTGGTTTACCACCGGGTTCCATCTGATGGATGGTAGACGACGTTCCCGTCTCCCAAGCAGGCCACACTCCAGGTCCAGGCCAAGGGCCCCGCGGAGCTGGAGAACCGGCAGGCAGCGTGGCTCCCGCACCTGCTGGGGAGGTCTGGGCCAACACCCCGCCCCTGAACCAGACCCGGCGTTTGGAAGAGGAAGAGGAAGGTCCGGCCCAGGCTGTGATGATCTCATAGACGAAAGTCGGGGTTAGGGGGTGGCAGGAAAGATGGGGCGTGGGAGGAGGGGTGCTGGACCTGGACCCTCCCTTCCTGGGCCCTGTCTCTGAAGTTTATCCAGGAGCCACACGGGTCCCCAACAGAAAGCAGAAATAGCCTGCTTTCCATTTCTGAAGACGTTCGAGGGGTGGAGCTGGGGCTTTTTGTTTTTGTTTTTGTTTGTTTGTGGTCTTGCGCTCGCGTTGGGTGGGGCAACTCACACGCAAGCTGAGACGTCCAATCAGGAATGATAAGAACCCCCGATATTCAGTGATCGCAAACTCCTTCGCCACCGTCAATAGGAAATGACACCAGGGCAAATTCCGAGGTTCAGACCCGGTGCCCAGCGTCCCGCGCCCCGGTCGGAGCGCCTCCTTCTTCCGGGAGACGCCCCGCTCCGGGCGGGGGGCGGGGCCGGCTCGGGGGCGGGGCCGGCGCGGGCCCCACCCACGGCGCTCCCCTCCGCGCCGCAGCGCGCAGCCTCAGCGGGGCGCTTTACGGCCGTAAAGCGGGGAGGGCGCGTTCTAGACCGGAGGTAGGAGGAAGGCGGAGGGGAGGGAGAAGGGGCCCTTTGCGGCAGGACGTAAGTGACGGCGAAGGCGGCGCGACAGCAGCTGGAGGGCCGAGGAGGCGGGTTCGTGTTTTCCGGGCCGAACCGGGCTGTGAGGGGCTTGTGGCCTGGGCCAGGGCGGTGGCTGGAGGCCCGTGACAGCATGGGTGAAGGGGAGAGGGCCGGGCGGGGCTGGGGGCCGCTGCGCACGGTCGGTAGGTTCGCGGGGCTGGCGGGCCGGAGTCCGGGTCCAGGCCGGGGATCTGACCCATGGTTGGTGTTCCCTGACCCGCAGCGCGGCGCGTCCTGTCCTCGCCATGAGGCCGCAGCAGGCGCCGGTGTGCGGGAAGGTGTTCATTCAGCGGGACTACAGCAGTGGCACACGCTGCCAGTTCCAGACCAAGTTCCCCGCGGAGCTGGAGAACCGGGTACGCAGCGTGGCTCCCGCCCCTGCTCGGGAGCGAGGGGAGACTCCCCGGGACGGGGGAGGGCCGCCGAGCGGAAGAGGAAGATTCCCAGACCTGTACGTTGCCCGGGGTGGGGAATCGGAACCCGGCAGGCATCTTCCCCTGCTGCCCCGTCTCCCCACGCTGGGTTGTTGACAGCAGTGACGGGGAGCTCGTTCCTGCGGCCCCAGGCCACCTCGCTCCCCGGGTTGTAACCATGTTCTGCTTCTCCAAGCAGGAGAAATTGTCATCGTCTCGCGACGGGCCTGTGTGGTCTTTGTCAGTCGCGCTGTTTGGCTGGGAGAGTTAAGTGCTGTGCCAGGCAGTGAAAAACAGACCTTTTTGGAACCTAGAAAATGTAGAGCATTGGATGGACCTGGAGAGGAAAATACCCCAGGGCAAGGCCCTAAACTCTCACTGGGAGCCTCTTCTCTTGCATATCAGAAATGGTATCAGAATGTAGGTCCTGTGGGGACCCTTGCCTGCGGAAATGGAAGAATAGGATTTGTTTCCCCTTCAAACTTAGCAAAAAAATATATGTGTGTGTGTGTGTGTCTCCACATGTATATAGTATCTTAATGTGAAGGTGCAGTGGAGTGTATTTATGTGGTTTTATGTGCCCCATGTGTACACCAGAGGAGAGACTGTTTTGGTCTTGAGCCTAGTTGCTTAGATTCTGTTTCCTGTACAGGGGTCAACTACTGGTTAGCTGAAACAGGTTTTGTGGCTCTTGCACAGAGAGGGTGAGGGCCTGAGAGGTGAGTAGGCATTCCGTGGGTGTGAGGCCTAAGAGATATGTCATGGAATAAGTAGCTGTAGATGAATCTGCACCAGAGAAATGTGTAGCATTTAGTCAGTCTGTTTGTGTTAAGGCAGGTGACTCTACCTGCTTGCAAAGGTGGGGAGATCAACAATAATCAATATAATTTCCTTGAGCTTGGTTTTTATTTATTTATTTATTTTGAGACAGTCTAACTGTGTCACCCCGAATAGAGTGCTGTGGTGTCACAGCTCACAGCAACCTCAAACTCTTGGACTTAAGCAATTCTCTTCCCTCAGCCTTCCAAGTAACTGGGACTATAGGTGCCCACCACAAGGCCTGGCTATTTTTTTTTTTTTTTTTTTGGTTGTAGTTGTCATTGTTATTTGGCAGGCCTGGGCTGGGTTCGAACCCGCCGGCTCCCATGTATGTGGCTGACGCCCTAGCTGCTGAGCGACAGGCGCAAGCCCTAGCTTGGTTTTTAACTGTGGACAGGTTAGTGGCCCAAATATGTTTCTGCAAATTAAAAATCAGCCATGCCTTAAAAAACTGATGTGTAAATTAGCTTGTATTTGAAATGCCATTTATATGCTGCAGCGTATTGTCAGCAATGTTACAGTTAACTCTGTGTGGCAAGAGATGGGCATTTACACAGTAGGTTAAAGAGATAGACATTGAGCAAATTGCTAATGGGCTACAGCCACTGAATGTTTTTAAAATAATTTAACATCATAGTTAACATGTTTTACATGTTAAGACTTAGGTGAAATAATCTATCAAGTGTTTTATTTTTAAGCCTTTACGGAAACCATAACTTATACAATTTATGTACTTTAAAATCAGAATGTAAACTATTCTTTTTCACCACACTTACTTACATGTTTCAAGATTCCTTTGTTTACAGGTTTTAAAGCCAGGCTTCCACCTCATATGTTTGAGCTAAATACACGTATGCAGAATCAAACAGTAGGCTTTCACCGAGTGTGTGGTAGAGCCTTTAATTTTATAGTCTAAACACAGAAGCACAATGTAGTCACAATACTCCACTGATTGTTACAGGAAATTGATGTTTCTAAATTCTGGAGTCCTTTTACTTTGATTTCATTTAGCCCAGAGTTCCTTGTGGTACTGAGCAGTACGTGGAATGTTACGTGGTGCTGTTCAGTTGTGCCTTTGAATTTCTTTTTCTTCTTAAATGTTTTGGTTAAATAAAACACTAGCATATACTATAAACTACTTGGGAAAGCTTTGATTTTTTTTTTTTTTTCCCTGTGTGAGGATTAAATTTAAATTACAGGTTTAAAATTTCCTTGCTTTGTTTGATGGAAAATTGAAAGGTTTCTTTCTTTGTTTCTCTACTACTTACCCTAGAAATTTTACTGATTACTCTGTCACTGGGGCTGATTTTCCTTTGTGAGAACATCACACTTGGCAACTTAATAGAGAAAGAAATTAATGTACAAATGTTATGAATTACTTTAAAGCATTTTAAAAAATACACATTTGTGCCCTTTAATTTGGGAGTGAGGAGAGGTTCTGTTAACAAGTTTACTTTCTCTACTGCCTTTTAGAATGTTACACTTTGATGCTTAAAGTGCTTTGTTGTCAGAGCATTCTTTAAGGGAGCTTTATTCTCATTTTAGCCGAAATACAAGTATAGTCACCCTTGGTCTGGGTAGAAGAAAAATGAATGAACTATAATTGAGTCATTTGTTCCCCTTCATACCTTTAAAACTGTCTGTCTGGTCAGTAGCAGTGACCTTTGACTTGTCCCCTTGGTTTGTGATCACTTTAAGCTTTAGCGCCATGCTTTGTACTGTGTAGTTCAACAAGGAACAGAAATTCTGGGGAAATGAACCTAATTCCTTTTTCCATTCTGATTTTGAATGTTTATGGGTCCAGATTTGTATGTGTTTCTAAATACAAATACAGTTCAGGTATCTCTAAATTTTGATATAGCTCTTACATCGGGGTCTTGGCACCTGAGGGAGAGCACTGGCAGCTGTTTATGTGCCTGAAGGTAGTTAGATAAAAATTTTAGATAAAAAAAATGCCTGATTTCTTCAGTTGAACCCTTGCAGGTGATTTATCATTTTTCTCATGCTTTTTACCTTTTATTCCCCTTTTTTAAAGTAATCTCTAAAAAAATTCACATACACTTTAAAAACTCTTTTCATCCTATTTTCTTTTTTACTAACTTTTTTTTTTTTTTTTAAAACAAATCCTTGACCTTGGATTTTTTGTTTGTTTGTTTTTTTTAACTGCCTGGTGATTTGCCTCTATCCTAAGCATGGCAGTCTTGGAATAACTCTTAAGAATAAATGTTTCTAGTGAGAACAGTAATTCCTATCTGAAACAAATAAGATGTTTCTGGTTATATCTCATGGTTTTGAATATAAAGAAATGTACATAATTCAAAGAACTTATCAAATCTTAACACTATAAGCACTAAAACTATAAGCACTATAAGCACTTAACACTAAATCAATTATGTAGATTTTTTTGTGGATTTATTAGTGACAAACTGAAGGCATTAACACAGGCATGATTAGGTGAATTTAACAGTCTACCATTAATGAAAATTCACTCACCAAGCTCTTCTCCTGTCTGTTTTCTGGGACTGAGAACTGACTTGGGTTCCCAGGTGACCAGTCTTGGGACTAATCTTCAAGGCCAGGTCGGTGAAGGAACAACACCCTGCTCTTAGCTCCGCCTCCACCCACCTGCTTCTTGGCCCAGACTCTAATAGTCTGGGAAATTTAAAGTAGCCCCTTTTGAAAAAGGAGTACAGATGCCACCACTTGAAAAGTTACTTTGGACTTTTTCATGCCAACGGCTTATTGACTCCTCGCAATTTTCCACACAAAGGACAAAACAATGGTTACAGCTGCCTCTAACCTAAGGGATTTTAGCAGCTTAAGGGTGATTGTCAATTGTTTTATACTTTAAAACTTACATTCTTGGAATGTTTTGTCATATATTGAGTTTCTCTGATTTTTTTAAGAAAGACTTCAGGAAAGAGGAAATTCATCAGTAAGTAGTTTAGAAGTCAGGGAAGCCTGTGTGAGAGAAGGCCTGGTGTGCGGGCAGCTGAGAGTGGCAGCACTGGGCGAAAGACTTTCCCAACGGGCTTGCAAGTCCTAGGATGAAACAGTGAGGTTTGAAATACGCAAAGAAGAAAGTAAAGCAATATTGGAAGAGAAAAGTAAGAGCAGTTGATTAGAGTGAAAAAAGAATGACAGTGCAGATTGAGTCTTACCCCAAATGCACAAGAACAGAAGGTTTTCAGATTTTGGAATATTTGCATATACTACATACATAATGAGATATCTTGGGAATGGGTACCAAATCTAAACACACAGTTAATTGTGTTTCATATATCCTTATGCACATAACCTGAAGATAATTTTTATAGGCTCTATTTAATAACTTTGTGCAGGGGATGCACACAGTAGCTCATGCCTGTAATCCCAGCACTTTGAGAGGCCAAAGTGAGAGGATTGCTTGAGCCCAGGGGTTTGAAACCAGCTTGGGTGACATAGACCCTGTCTCTGTAGATAATTTAAAAATTAACTGGTGTTATGCTCACCTGTAGTCCCAGCTACTTATGTGGCTGAGGCTGAAGGATTACTTGAGGCCAGAACTCTAGCCTATGCTAGGAGACCCAGAACAAGACTCTGCTTTTTTTTCCTTTTCTTTTCTTCTTTTTCTTCTTTTTTTTTTTTTTAAGATAGAATCTTTTGCCTGAGCTAGAGTGCCATGTATCAGCCTAGCTCACAGCATCCTCAAACTCCTGAGTTTAAGTGATCCTCCTGCCTCTGCCTCCTGAGTAGGTGAGACTACAGGCGTCCACCACAACACCTGTCTAATTTTTCTATTTGTAGTAGAGACAGGGTTTCACTCTTGGTCAGGAGGTCTCAAACTCCTGAGCTCAAACGATTCCTCTGCATCAGCCTCCCAGACAGCTAGGATTACAAGTGTGAGTCACCACATCCAGCCAGGACTCTTGTTTCTAAAAAACATAATTTTATGCTTGAAATAAATATTTCTGTACATTGAACTATTCTGTCAACCCCTTGCATGGCGGAATCTGGGTTTGCGTGGAAGATGTAGCAGCCGGAGGGTTTGGGAGGCCTTTTCCCCAGGGGACACTGAACGAACTGCGTGTTGTGCCCTTGTGTTTTGACTGTGACCGATCACATGAGATCAGTTTTTAAATCTTCCACTTGTGTCATGTCACCACTCAGAGTGTTTTGGATTTTTGGAGCATTTCTGATTTTGGATTTTCAGATTAGGGATGCTCAGCCTCTGGCATCATTAGCGTGACTGTGAGATAATAGTGTCGCTGAGTAGAAGGACACTTCTAGGGTTAATAGGAATGACGTGGTGCAAAGAGCTGTGTGTCCATTGGAGACTTTTTACCTTGTCCATATTGAGCTTTTAGTAACAAAATAGTTATTGAAAACAGATTGAGTAAACAGGATACAGAACGTGTACATTTTTGATCCTTTTGCTTAGAAGGTCCTTCCTTTCCTTTATGCTCAGTAAATCCCAGTGTTCAGGTGTTCAGTTCAAGGTTACCTCCTCTCCCCGGAGAAAGGGACATTCTCCCTCCTTTGGGCCCCACTGTGCTCTCTGTGCGCCTCTGTTGTACCTGCAGCTTGCTGCACCTGTACGTTTGTGAGTCCGCTCTGCCCCCGTCTGAGCTCTTCAGCACTGAGACGTTGTCTTCATCATCTCTCTCTAAGGTTTCGTAGTATCTGATAGTAGGTGCTCCGTACGTGTGAACATGAGTGAATAGAAAGAGGAAAAGTGTATAATTGAGTTACTTGAAAGTAAGTAAAAAGAACAACGAAGTAGTGTGTTGGGCCTTAAAGATATCCAATGTCCACAGAAGGGAGAAAGTTAAACAAACCCCAAGCAGTTTCAGTAACTTAGGTCCAGATTTAATCACCTGAAAAATGGTCAGACAACTTTTAGATAAGAATGTTAAAAAAACATCTAGGTAAGTTAGTGATAGCAAGCATTATTAACAAGTCGCTGACTTCTTTTCCCAACATTTGTTTTTGAATTTTTCCTTTCCCACAGATTGATAGGCAGCAATTTGAAGAAACAGTTCGAACTCTAAATAACCTTTATGCAGAAGCTGAGAAGCTTGGGGGCCAATCCTATCTTGAAGGCTGTCTGGCTTGTTTAACAGCATATACCATCTTCTTATGCATGGAAACACATTATGAGAAGGTAAGACTGTACTTGTTTTCATAAAATCTCTTAAAATCATAAAGAGATGTTTATGTGGTGACAACCATAAAAGTTTTAAGGGCAATTATATTAATAATAATTCCAATTTTGTTGTTGCTACATTGTCCAGAGCACAAAGAAGTCTTTCATAAACAGGTCAAAATTGTATGTCCACTTGTAATTGATGTATCAGTGTTCAGAGGGGCCTAAACTTAAGAAGAATGTAGAAATCTGTATGTTCTCCTTTTACCCAGCTTTCTGAGGCTCTTTTTGCTTTATTTTCTGTCTTCAGTGTATCCTCCCACCTAAGTTCCTACCGTCTCTTTCCACACCCTGCTAAACCCAGAGTTGCTGGCTTTTCAACTTAAGCTGTCCCAAAGTCAAGCCTCCCTGTTTAGTTTAATAGCACTCCCGCCTTCCCAGTGCTATCCGTCCTTAGGTGTGGGGGGGTGAAGAGGGAAAACTGATGCGTTCCCAGAGACTCAAGTACCTTCTGTTTCCCATTCATTAACTTTTTGTGATCTCCTCTGCCCCTATCCTAGGTTATGCCCTTACCGTCTCTCTCCTATTAAAGTAGTTTGACTAATCTCATTTCTTCCCTCTTTTAACTTTTCCACACTGTCTCCTGCTGTCTTAATAAGACACGGCTTTACTGCCCCTACCATTCGGCTAAGTCAGAGACCTTCCCTGGCTTTTCCCTTCTTTGTGGCCCTGCACTATTTTGTTGTTGTCTGTTCCCTGGCACTTGTCACTCTCTACTTTGGGACAAAGCAGTTCACGTTCTTGCCCTTTGAGTGTGTATTTTTCTTGTGGACACTACCTTGACCATTTCTTTACCCCTCTCAATGCCTGACACCATGCCTTGGGCCTGTTGGGCACTCACTGAATGTGTGTTAAATGAAGGACTTAGGTTAATCACAGGAAACCTCTAATATGTCACTAACTTCTGACAAAGTTTAGAAAATAAAATGCTGTGAGAATATAATACACCCAACCCGATAGAAATGTCTTGCACACCATGTAGTGGGGAGTGGTGTAGTTGCTGCTAAACTATTTTGATCTGTTGGCTGAAACTGTTGCTGTGTTCTTCATTAGCTTCCTGAGTGTGTTCTCACTTGTTATAGTTCGATCTGGTGTAAAAGGGTATCTTTAAGAACAGTAGCTTTATCTTTCTCCATCACTCAGAGAAGCGGTTTCCTTTACTGTCTTTCAGAATGAGAGGTTATCAAGAATCGGTGTTAGCCTTCAGCTTGTGTTAGTATCTTCCATGTGTTGAGGGAAGGATCAGCAGATTCCTTATCCGATAAATGTTTATTGAACGCCTACTCTGTGCTAAGCAGTGTGCTGGGACATAACTGGAAAGCAGACATGGCTGCTGACTTGCTGGGTTTGAATGTGACTTGAGTTTGAATGTGGTAACAACTGGTAATAACAAGGAGACAAGTAAAGCCAGCAGAGTTGCACGTTGTGGGGGGAAAGTGCCTGGAAGGAACAAGCTGGCCCATGGTAGAAAATAGGGAGGACTAATTTAGATCGTGTGGTCAGAAGAGTTCTCTGCAGTGCTGGCGTTTAAGCTGCTACTGGAAGGCTGAAAAGCTGGGGCCCCCGAGGCTGCTGGATGAACGTGCACAAAGGCCTAGGAGAGGCCTCGCTGGGCGTGGGAAGGGAGGGAAAGCTGTAGGCCAGGAGAGAGGGGTCCTGAATGGATAGAGGTGGGTTTGGAGAGTGGTGAGGTGAGCAGGAGCCACATCATATGAGGAGGCTGCACTCCATGGCAGGAAGTTTAGAATTTCAGTGCAGTGGAAAGCTACTCAAGGTTTCAAACAGGAGAGTGATAGGATCAGATTTTTGTTTTAAAGAGATCTTGCTCTATGGAAAAAGACATAACCAGTTAGGAGGCTCCATAGAAGTCCAAGCAGAGATGATGTAGCTTGGACCCAGAATGGAGCCGTGCAGGGGAAGGAGGAATTCACTGCTGTTAGGAGCTGAATGGGTAAGGCTGAATTTGTGTAGACAGAAACTTGTCATCCAGAATGGTCATTTAAAGATGTGTAATGTTAACAATTTAAGGTAGCAATACATCCTCCAGAGAATCTCATTAGTACTTAGTGGACTGTTAAGAGTCTTCACTATACCTTTTAAATTTGTGGATAAAAGTTTAATTTTTATTTATTCATGTATATTTGCTGAAATAGATAGAACAGATCAGCTGTAAAAAGAAATTGGTAATTGGGTGCCGGCCAAGTCATATGCTGATTATGATAAATTAATCTTTCTGAATTCTCTCAACTGGGAAATGGATCTTAGAATTAATGAATTGCCTCACATATGGAATAAACAATGTTTTCTTGAGATAGGTTTTAAGTGAAGTTATCTGCATATGTTTTAAGTTGCATTTGTTGGTAATATAAAGACCTTATAGGTCTAATCAAAGTCTGTTTTTTTTTTATTTATTTTAACTTTTATGGGCAGCACCCCCAACCAGAATAGGTTCGAGAGACTTCCTCTTTTTTTTTTGTAAAGCAAATACTATAAAGCAAGTGAAAGCCAAATAAAGTTAATTAAGAAACCAAGACTTAAGGCATGACCACATTTTATAAATGGTGATTTTTTTCTTTTGGCAGTTTTTGGCCGGGGCCGGGTTTGAACCAGCCACCTCCGGCATCTAAGGCCGGTGCCCTACTCCTTGAGCCACAGGCACCGCCGGGTGATATATATATATATATATATATATATTTTTTTTTTTTTTTTTTTTTTAAGAAAATAAATATGGATAACTAGATCATGGAAAATTAATAACTAGAATGGTCATAATTAAGACCTAACTTGTCGCACTTTTCAAAGAAAAATTTTAAACTGTGTATTTGCATTTTTGATAGAATAATAAAAATTTAAGGGTAACTTTCCTCTCCCTGGTTTGTTCCTTAGGAATTTCTGTGCTATTATTTTCTGTTCATGGAAGGACAGGGTTGAGTCATTTAGTCTCTGTTTTTTTAAACACTCAAATCCCTAGTCTAGAGAGCGTGAGCCACATATAATGGTGCTTATACTTTGTCACTGGTTACATTTTTTGAAATTGTAAATAGGCCTTTTAAAACTCAGTAACACAAACAATCATGCATTTTTCTCTATAATGTGCTATTATTGATTTAAAATGAAGATAAAGACTTCAGTGTTATTTCTCTATTGTTGCTACCCATTATAATCAGCAAACAAATGGGCTTGTAGAGGCCTCTCCTCTCAGGCTTGCTCCGCCTTTCCCGTCAACTAGAAGACACCCCTGTGCCTGTGTGGGGGGCTCTCAAGTGCACACAGGAGGGAGATGGGTGTGTTCTCATTAGCCTGGACCAGGCTGTTTTCTGTGAAGATCCCCAGTTTACCTTTCTTAGTGAGAACAGTAGTTTTTCCTGAGGTTTGATTATGTTTTACTTTGTCAGTATTATATTATACAAATTAAGGTTTTGCGGAAGACTTGAGAATAACTGATGAATTTGGCAAATATTAGGGTTTGTTTTGACGTTGATTTACCAAAAAATGAAGTATGAGTAAAATGTCCACCTGAGATGTTCAGGATGAGGGTTGCTCTGCCCTGTCCGGCCGCACTGTGTGTTCCCTGGTGTTGACGTTCTCTATTACCGGACAGACCAGAGTGTCAAAGCATCTTGCTGAGGACAGTGTTGGCTTCACCAAAATAACATAAGAGGATTTGGAGCTTTTACAAAAAGAAAACGAATTGTTTTCTTTCTGAAATGATACCCAGCTGTACATGAATGTTACTAAAGTCTAAATAAAAACCTTGTAAAACAAAGTTGAGCTTGAATCAAATACAGGAAGGCTCTTTCTTTGCTAGTAACCTGTATGTACTCAAAGAAAAAGGAGGAAGGCTGTTCTGAAGGAACTCTTTCTTTGAAACCAGCCATGCAGGCACTTTTCTGAGAGCCTCCTCTGGTGTTAGGGATGGGGGTGAAGGGAGGCTGAGTCTCCAGTTTCCCATTCTTGTAGGTGAGCCAAGAAGGAAATTGGAGAGAAGGCTGAGAGGCCACAGTTGGGCACCTGCAGGGTCTGTCCTTCCGTTGTTGCTGTAGGGTGACTGACAGACTCTGATGCAAGGACTGTGCCCGGGGTTTCCTTTTTTTTTCCATAAAGACAAGCACAGCTCAAATTCTTTGAGAGCTGAAAATAGGAGAGTGATACGTGCATTGCTTCAGGTAATTAGGTGAAGAAACAAATCTTTTCTTTAGAAATAGTATTCTTAATTTACTACATAAAGAACTATGCAGATAGCTCACTTTAATGTCATTCTATTTTTTAAAAAGCATAAAACATGAGATTATATTAGCCCTAAAGATGTAACCTGAATAAACGATTTATATTGTTCTCCTTCAATAAGAAAATTCTTCATACAAAGAATATAGGTTTTTAAATTCTAAATCAAAGTATCCAAATTTTGACATCCTAATTTAGTAGTTTGGCTTTATTATACACCCGTCTTAAATCGTTGTTTAATTTCCAACTTTATTTTCATTTCATTTTTTTTTCCCTTTATGTTGTGATCATATTTGTGACTATCAGTGTGAATTTAAGGAAATATATAGTAATTTAAAGAGCTGGATCAAAGCCTCTTTGAACATTAGAGCCAGAAAGGGGTTATGATGACTTTGAGCCTGAAATAAAACATGTAACTCTTTGATTTTGGATGTAGCTACTAAGATTTATTTTCTTCTAGCTTATCTGTCTCAGAATTGCCCTTATTAAAGCTGGAGATTTGGCAATTTCCAGAAGTTCCTTTGTATCCTATCTGGTTTTTGTCTACATTTGCTTTGACTTTTACAACTTAATACTAAACATATAAATTGAGATTCCTGTCTAAGAAACAAGCAAACCTCAGAACAGCACTCCGTGCAGCCATGGGAATGATAAAAGACACGTGTGGTCACCAGAAACCCGTGACTGCTATTGCCCACATGCTTTACAAAGGAAGTGAACTGTTGGGTTTTAAAATGACTGGACTGTCTTTTGTTATAGGCCGACCTTGTATTATTATAAAATTGATTAAAATGTACAAAAGAGAGGAGACTTTTTTTTAAGTTTGGTAGAAGAGAAGGCCATGAGGTGGTGTCACGTGAACACTTGGTGGCTGGCCGCTGTGTACTTCTCCATGGGGTGGAGGACGGGGAAGGGGCAGGGAGGTGGCTGGTGCTCAGTGCTCACATTGTGTGCGTTTGTCTGCGCAGCTCTGAGACGCTTCTGACCTGTAGAGCAGAGCCCATCGGGCCGCGCTGTGCGCAGCTTTGAGACACCTCTGACTTCTAGAGCAGAGCCCGTCGGGCCTCGCTGTGCGCAGCTTGGAGACGCTTCTGACCTGTAGAGCAGAGCCCGTCGGGCTGTGCTGTGCGCAGCTTTGAGACACCTCTAACTTCTAGAGCAGAGCCCGTCGGGCCTCACTGTGCGCAGCCTGGAGACACCTATAGAGCAGAGCCCGTCGGCCGTGCTGTGCACAGCTTTGAGCTGCTTCTGACCTGTACAGCAGAGCCCGTGGGGCCTCGCTGTGCGCAGCCTGGAGACACCTGTAGAGCAGAGCCCGTCGGGCCGCGCTGTGCGCAGCCTGGAGACACCTGTAGGGCAGAGCCCGTCGGCCGTGCTGTGCGTCTGCAGCAGCCTGAGCAGAGCCAGCAGAGCTGTGTTCCACCATATTCAGATCCATAGGACTTGCCGTGAAAATGATTCCACTGCCTGAATATTTTGGATCTAGCTGACGCTTAAAGGAGGGAAAACTGATAGAATTTGTAAAAATCTGTGGTGTTTCTTTCTGTCAGGTTCTGAAGAAAGTCTCCAAATACATTCAAGAGCAGAATGAGAAGATCTATGCCCCCCAAGGCCTCCTCCTGACAGACCCTATCGAGAGAGGACTTCGAGTCGTATCTTTTTAGTCCAGATCATCAGGTCTAAATATTTATAAAAGGAAAATCTTGGTATTATTTGGCATTGGCTGGAGAGCATTTAACTCCCATCTTTTATATGGATTTGCCTTGGGACGTTACTGTGTGACTCACACACCTGCCGGAAGCTTCCTCTCTCTCTCTCCTTTGCACTGAGCAGGTCTCTGCGGCCATTTAGCATTGTGGTTGCCTCTTGCTTACTGGTTCTGAGGGCATCTTGTAGTAACGACAAGAAAGGCGAGAGTCATACATTTCAGCTGCAGAAAGTCTGCACCTGGCTTGGCGCCTGTGGCTCAACCGGCTAAGGCGCCAGCCACGTACACCTGAACTGGCGGGTTCGAATCCAGCCCGGGCCACCAAACAACAATGACGGCTGCAACCAAAAAATGGCCGGGTGCTATGGCGGGTGCCTGTAGTCCCAGCTACTTGGGAGGTGAAGGCAAGAGACTCGCTTGAGCCCAGGAATTGGAGGTTGCTGTGAGCTGTGATGCCATAGCACTCTATCCAGGGTGACAGCTTGAGGCTCTGTCAAAAAACAAACAAAAAAAAGAAAGTCTGCACCTAAGCCCCTTGGAAATGTATAAACTCCTAACGTGTGGCAAGGCTTGTCCTCCAAGGGAAGTACAGTTCCTTGGGTTCATCCAACGGGCTGAAATCAGTTACAGCTGCCAGATGTACAGTTTCATTACCTTTGACACACTGTGCATATATTTTGGAGGCAGTAAGCTTTGAAAATCACTGAGTGAATTTGGTAAATAAAATTGGAAAAAAATAATTCAGCTTGATAACTGTGGAGCAATGGGTAAATAAATTCTTTTTTTAAAAAACCTAGGTCACATAATCCTAGGCCTTCCTGCTGACAATAATTTTAGCAGTTTTATTATACCCTATAGCAATGGTTCTTGAACTTACAGGGGTCACAAACTCTCCTAAGAAAAAGTTTTCATATAATTTCAGGGTTTTTTTGAATGTCTCAATTCATTACTTGGGTTGATTCACAGTTAAGAACCCCCTAGTTCTATAAAGAACCTTTTTTAGATTTTTTTTCCCAAAAAATAAATTATCCTTGTTGGAGAGGAACTACATGTGGAATACTAGGAGTGATTATATTTCTTAAAATTTTCACCAAGGAGAAAGCATCATGTTTAACTTAAATAGGAAAAAGCTTTAATAATTTAAGAATAAGTGATGCAGTCTGAACATGAAGTTGTGCGGATGGCGCCGTCTGGCCCAGCCCCGCTTTATGTGCTGTGTTCTGCAGTGGGCTTTCTTAACAGCCATGCTGTTCAGATTGAAATCACCATTTATGAAGACAGAGGCATGAGCAGTGGAAGATAAACCATGGAATTAAAGGTAAATATGAAATTACATAGTTGATATGCAGTTTTTGTAGATTTAGAGCAGCAGTTCTCAATGTGGGTTGTGACCCACAGGAACTGTATTAAAGGACCACAACATTAGGAAGGTTGAGAACCACTGATTTAGAGAATGTCTGAATTGTCTTTCCTGTGACAAATAAATCATTAAATCATAGTTAATTAGTGGTGTATTCACTGTATTAGTGTAAGCTAATCACCATATTAGCTTGATATTTAAAATGTATATTTAACCCAAGTTCTACTTGGTGATAGAGAATTTAATCCTGATCCCCCCCATATTGTTTTCAGAGTGTTTTTGTTGTTTGTTTTTTTTTTGATAGGTGCACAGAGGGGTGGTATTTACCTTGCTTTAATATTTTGAAACTATTCTAAGCATTTAAATAGCTGAGTTGTGCATATAAGAACCATTTCAGAGATTTACCTACTTATATGACAAATGGTTTTAATATGGAAAGGAACATTTCGGAGAGGAGTAGGGAGATTCTGAATATTTCATTTATTATGTTCAAGTGGCTTTAGAGCCCTACAGATGAAAACTTACCTACTGGGAACAACCATACATTTTATTCTTTTGTTTAAAAATATTATGTTCTTCTATATATCCAAAAAATGTCTGTTAATAAGTATGAAACTAATTAATACTAACAAGAATGGGCAGAATCATGATGAAATCGTAAGTACATTAGCACAGTCTTCTAAGTGACAAAAGACGGCACGTTGCTGTCTCTGCTGACCTCAGTGACGCTGTGCGCTGCACTTGGCCCCTGACCTTGCTTGCAGGCGTCTGTCTCTATCTAACAGACAACACAGACAGGGAACGTACTCCAGCAGACATATTTCTTTCTAGGGCAAATTTAGTAATAGGTAGTATTTTGAGGGTACCTACTGTGTGCTGGGTAATGTGCACATGTACTTCTAAATCTCACGGGGACCCTGAAAAGTATTTTCCCTGTTTTACAGATGAGCAAACCAAGGTACAAGCAGTTAAATATGTCCTCAAGGTCAGGCAGTTAACAAGTGTTAGGATATGAACTCAACTCAGGATATGATTGACCATAAAAACCCCTGTTTTTTACACCTTATTTTCCTCTTAGTAATTACAGCAGCAGGAACATGGAAAAAGGAAAGAGTTCCCCAGATGATTCCAGATGTTGATCCCCCTTTTCTCTTTTTCAGTATTTTTTAAAACAATACATTCTGTCTATTCCTGTACCTTATCCAGTCCTACAAGCTGTCTGCATTCCTAAGCTGCCTTCTTTAGCACGAATATGTCACCTGAATTCTTGAAACCCAAAGATGTAAATAATGACATCCTCTGCCATATGTTTTACTTCTTTAAAAGGCTTTGTTTTGGAACACTCAGTGGTACTTGTTTGTACACTTTCTCATGTATGGTTTCCAAACTGATATTTTTCAAATGAGCAACCAGGAACTTTATGTGTGGTTTTGTTACATGCCTTTGAAATAAGTTTATCAATTGCAGCTGCGTTGACTTGGCACCACCCAGTTGCCATGACTCATTTCACAGCCATTATTGTGTAACACTGTGTTTTTCTGAGGTGGTGTGGGGCTTTGAGCAATTACACACCAGAGGTTAATCTATCAATATTCAAACAACTGCAAAATTTGGAAATGGGGAAGATTTACATTAAGGACTTCTGGATAGTTTCACAAATGCAAATATTTTTGCTCAACACAATGTAGTTTTCAGAGCTACGTTTTCCTTAGATTCAGGACACAGTGTGGACTGAGCTCTTAGAGAAGGGGGGAAACACTAAGAATAATTCATTCAATTCTACCATTTTTCTTAAGTCTGCATGATGTCTGCAGGAGCAATAGGTAGGAATTAAATTAGTTATTTAGCAAAAGAACACACAGACCATGCGGGGGGAGCTTTTAGTTTTAAAAGGAGCTTTAAATAAAAATATTTTGCTCTTTTTAAGTTTAATGCTTATAATATCTTGCATATATCTTTATTTTCACATCTTGATTATTAGACATGTTGGTATTTTCTGTCATCTTTACATAAAAAATAAAATATATGATTATCACAACAAACAGCTGTTTGCCACTGTTCTGAATGTGTAATTATATTCATCACAACAACCCTAAGAGGGATATACCGTTATCACTATTTTTCAGATGAGGAAACTGAGGCACAGAGAACTTAAATTACTTGTCCACAGTTAAACAGCCAGTATGTAGCAACCCAGGCAGCCCGGACCTGCGGTCAGCACGGGGTCCTCTGCCGTGTCCCTCTCCCGCCGTGGGTCAGAGAGGCAACACAGAGGACTTCAACTTGTCACTGCTGAGCTCTTTACTCGTGTAGACACGTGTACGGATTTATCAGATAGAGTCATGGGTTAGTAGAACACGGCCCACATATCATACACTCATATCAATGCATGTCAGAGAGATGGTTTTAGAAGTTATTTTTGGCATTCTTTTCTAAAGCCTTTACTTTTTGCCTCTAATTATAGATCCTGCCTCCAGCTGGGACCCTCGTCTATCACTGGCTGATTGCAGAGTGTCCCCACCTCCTCTCCAGAGCATCATTCCTTCGTATCTGCTGCCAGAGCCACGGTGCCATTTACTCCAAGGACTAACTTTCTAAATCCCACACCTGGAGTGACCTCTAGTCGCTCAGCGTCCACTCTGTGTCTCCAAATTGTGTAGGACTCTGTAATCTTCTGACTAGTTTCT
>CAUYRH010079877.1:0-61327 GCA_963574655.1 Perodicticus potto | reverse complement strand
TTCTTCCATTCTTGAGATACTTTGCTAAGAAGAATATGTTCCAGCTCCATCCATGTAAACATGAAAGAGGTAAAGTCTCCATCTTTCTTTAAGGCTGCATAGTATTCCATGGTATACATGTACCACAACTTATTAATCCATTCGTGGGTCGATGGGCACCTGGGCTTCTTCCATGACTTAGCAATTATGAATTGGGCTGCAATAAACATTCTGGTACAGATGTCTTTGTTATAATGTGATTTTTGGTCTTCTGGGTATATACCTAGCAAAGGAATTATAGGGTCGAATGGCAGGTCTATTTTTAGATCTCTAAGTATTCTCCAAACATCCTTCCAAAAGGAACGTATTAGTGTGCATTCCCACCAGCAGTGTAGAAGTGTTCCCTTTTCTCCACATCCACTCCGACATCTCTGGTTTTGGGATTTTGTGATGTGGGCTAATCTTACTGGAGTTAGGTGATATCTCAAAGTAGTTTTGATTTGCATTTCTCTGATGATTAAGGATGGTGAGCATTTTTTCATGTGTCTACAGGCTGTGAGATGTAGTCATAAGAAATATTTCTAGGTGTAAAAGGTTATGAACTTTGATTAAGCAGGGGAGTTCAGTGGTTTTTATTTTTCCAGCCTGCTAGGCATTTTACAGCTATTTTTAGGAACTTCATTCCCAATTATGTTATTAATGAATTATGTAATAGTTATTCCCTTTTCTTAGATACATTTTCATTTCCTATACACTTTCCATGCTTTGAATCTACATTCACTATTCCTACTAATCTTAAATTATAAATACTTTTACATATTTTGAAATCTATGTTTTTATTTTAATTCTGTGACTTGATAAATGTGTGCAATCAGAAGAATCATTTGATAGGTTCTTTCTTACATGATGTTTTATTGGTTAGCAGATACATCTGTTTTAATCACAATCTTCCCCCAAAGAATTAATTTAAATGCAATTTAAAAAATTGTAGTAACTTGTCATAGAATATTTCAAAAGACCATAGGAGGTGATGATTATAAAAATTGCACAAAGGAAACCTAGTCAGTCTTTCTGCACCTCTTACTGGGAATAATTCTAATCAACATGAAATCTGCACAACAGAAATATTCAAGGCCAAAATAAGCAAATTGAATTGGTAAGTTGTTCTTTTTGTGGTTAATCATTTGCTAAAATGCCCAGATTATTTATTTTTTCACTGACATTCTTTTTTTTTCTGAGACAGAGTCTCACTATGTCGTCCTTGGTAGAGTGCCCTGGCGTGACAGCTCACAGCAACCTCAAACTCCTGGGTTTAAGTGATTCTTTTGCCTAGAGCCTTCCAAGTAGCTGGGACTACAGGCACCCACCAGAAAGCCTGGCTATTTTTTTTGTTATAGTTCTCGGTGTTGTTTAGCAGGCCCTGGCTGGGTTCGAACCCACCAGCCCCAACATACGTGGCTGGCACCCTAACCAATGAGCTATGGGCTCGGAGCCATCACTAACATTATTAAGCAAAGAGAAAATAGGTTAGGTAGAAGGTGGTGAGGTTTCTTTTCTTGTGTGTTGCCACAACTGTCTGTGAGTTGTCTTCTATGGCCACCCTGCACACACAAATTAATACAGGGGACCTTGTCTGCTTTTAGTAGAGGTGAAGCTCCGGTCTGGCATTCCCAAGCTTCTATAGCTCTCCTGGCGGGATGTTACCTGCTTTCCCTCCCCAAAATACAGTTCAGAGTCCACTTCCAAATTCCAGGTCTGCTCCTAAGCAAGATTAAAATACTTAGGCAGCCTCAGCCCTCAGCACTGCTGCCAAGTGACAGGTTCGGCCAGGAGTTTCCTGCTTTATCATGTGACCTTTAAAATGGAAGTGCAGGCAATCATGGTGGCTCATGCCTGTAATCCTTGCACTCTGAGAGGCCAAGGTGAATCACCTGAGCTCAGAAGTTCGAGACCAGCCTGAGCAAGATTGAGACCCCCATTTCTACTTAAAATAGAAAAACTAACCAGATGTTGTGGCAGGTGCCTACAGTTCCAGCTACTTAGGAGGCTGAGGCAAAGGCATAGCTTGAGCCCAAGAGTTTGAGGTTGCTTTGAGCTATGAGGCCACGCACTCTACCTAGGCCAATGGAGTGAGACTCTGTCTGAATAAAAGAAAATGAAATTACAGAGGGATTCTTTGAGAAGTAGACTCTGAGTTGAAGTACTAAGGGATATAGTATCTGTGGGATCAACCCTGTGGAAGGAAGTAGAAGTGGGCAGAGGATCACAGCCTTGGCTGCTTCACTGAGTGCTCTGAAGCTGAAATGGCCCAATAGAGTTTCCTTGGTCCCAAATGGCCTCCATCAGCTCAGTCACTGGATGCAGATCAGCCTGGCAAGGGCATGACTTGGGGCCTGGTGGCTTGTTGCATCTGACAGCTAGAGCCTCTGGCAGCTCCATCAACATGCCCTGACTTGTAGGGGGACTGGAGTGGTACATCTCTCTCCCCACCACAAATGAGGATGGTAGCATTACTCACTGTGTGGTGTTACTGTGACTACTCTATACCATAACTGCAAAGCAAGTTCACTGTGCACTGGTTACCACTTCCGCCCACTACATTGAGAACTATGCTTTTGTTATTTGCTTGAGTCTGGTGAGATAGAACACTCATGTACACCAGTTACATGAAGTGGGTTTACTCCTTACAGAGAGGCAGCAAGGGACAGCAGCTGCCCGGGATTCATGGCAAACTGGTCCCCCAAGACTCAGGAAAGCTGCCCAGGGCAGATGAGATCTCATCTGCATTTGCCCCACTTGCACTGTAGCTGAGGAGCCCAAGAAAGCAGCCTGCCCTGGGTTTTATACACCATGGCAAGAAGATTCACTGGGCTAAAGCATTGAAAGACATTCTATATTTAGGGGGAGCAGGAGAGCCCAAGCTGTTCCAGCAGCTTTTCCTTATTCAGGGTGCTGTATTCCCAGCACATCCTACAGTTATCCTTGAGAGCTACAGGTGAGAAAGAGGAGAGGGCTGGGTTGGTCCAAGGCCACTCAGAAAACTGTCCTGCAAACCAGGATAAAAAATGGAGCACAGGGTCTGAAACATTGACTGTTTATAAGTGTCAGCTATTTATTAATCGACAGCGCTTATCATCTCTATGATTAAGAAAACTGAAGGTTATCTGTTTTCAAGTGTCTCCAGATTTGGATCCACCCAGTTTTAAGTCCACTGGGGCTTCAATCCAGTGTCAAGTCCTCTTTTCCAGGTATCAGTAAATTGCTGAGAATGCTTCCTACTGTCTCTGATTAGTTAATGAACTCCATCCCTCATTCTGGCCATAGACTCCTTACGGTGCCAGAAGGATGCTGTGCTAGAGATAGTCTTTTAGAACCCAACATCTACTTCCATCCATTTCTGGTATCCTGACTTAGAATATGGCTTATTACTCAATAAGGGCTGGAGGAGTGGAATTCAGGACACCCCATCGTGCCCCTCTCAAAACAGAAGGAACCCAGGACTTGACATCAGTGCTTCTCTGTCCATCTGAAAAGGAAGAGGTGTAGTGAATAGTAAATGTTCAAGAAATGTTATATAATCCTGTAGTTACAACACAAGGAAGTTTGGTTCTTTCTCTTTTTGTTGAAAACAGATAGTGGTAAAATTATCTTTTGTAGGCTTATAAGAAACTTTGGTAACCATAGAAATGGGTTCGCTTTTTCTCGTTATAGTAATTCTCATCCCTCAGTGATTTGTTTAGGAAGGTCTTTCCTCCTATTTTCTCTTTATTTAGAACTGAAGCGGAAGAAATATAATATAGAATCGGTAAAAATTCCAGAGACTCCACAAGGAAAACAGTCATCCCAGCCTGGATGGGTTGGTGATACTGCAGTTTAATCCATGAAACAGATTGCTTGTGCAAAAAGAGCACACCTCGCCTGTGGCCTCCAGTCCCTGAGGTGCCGTCACTGCTTGTATTTATCTGCTGACTCAAGACACCCCCCAGTAACAGAAGGCATAACATTGGCAAAAAAGACAATATAAAGTTGTAAAACTACAGGTTGAAGGATGGGAGTCGCCTTAGAGATCATCTGTTCAACTTCCACTAGCCCTTCTCTGACCCCCAATTAAGACTCCAACGCTGTCTCTACCTCCTAACCATGTTCAGTCCAGATCATTCCTGTCACTAGGATGCAGACACCTTGTGTCCCACTCTTAGAGGAAGCGTAAAATTATCTTTCTCTATTTTTATTCCTCTTCTGGTGCATGTTATTATCCTTCAGACATGGACTTCACAACCAGAGTCATTTGATTTGATTTGCAGCAGTGTTAGCCATAAATCAGTGATTTATGGAAGTGGAGAAGTCAGTTTTATGCTTTCTTTTTCATGAAATGAAGCAAATCGTGTACTGTTCTTTTACCTTTAGTGATAAATGCTTTCATAACTGCAAAAGAGTCAGAGCTATTAATTGGTCTGTTGAAACATTCATAGTGCTTTAGCATGAAAACCATATTTTTGTAGGCTGGGTTTTTAAGCAGCTATGTTTTCCAGGTAATTTGCAAAAACAACATAGTTTAAAAAAAATATGCACCGATATGTAAGAAAATTCCCCAGATCTCCCAAGTGATTGAGTACAATTCAATAAGCAATATTTTCAGGTATAATTTAGGGGCTGTTATTATGTCTCATTTTTAATTAGAATAATAGGTCACACCTTTTTCTTCTCTCAGATTATGACAGAGAACAAAGGCCCTGGATAATAACTTAATCAAGCCATTATTATTATAGAAGCATCCTTTCTGAGGGTCTTTTGTGCACATAAGAGAACAGCTGTATGCCAAAGATGTGGAGCTATTCTTGTTCTGCAAAGCCCCATATGGAAACCGACTTAATGCTTTCAGAGAAGGAAATATTTCATAATGCTAGAGTTTGCGTCCTCACTCTGCAATTAGTGTTATCCTTGGGAATTAGCATTTGCCTCGGAGAAAATGTGTGTGTGCTCATGTGTGTGTGAACAGTATGTGTCTGTGTGTGTGCATATGACATTGCTCTAATAGGTCCATGTCAAGGTTAGAAGCGGCTATGCCTGCAACTTGAGTTGGCATCACCCTCACCTCCCAATACATGTCACCCTGAGGTCTATCCTTGGGCCCAAGGATGCCCAAGTCCTTCCCATTAAACAGTATTTGGAACCTGGAAGTTTAAGGTCTAGTTCTAACATTTTGCAAGTACTGAAACCCAAGTTGAAGGACTCAAGTTCAGGAAATGAATACATGGTGGTGGAGGGATTGATGGGCTGAGGTGTTTTGTGTGTTAGATGATTCCAGCTGGGTAGGGATGATGTTCTCCCAGATGCAGGAGGAGGTACACAAGGGGAAGCTGGACCAGAATGTTAGGAGTGAGGCACTTTTCTGATGAGATCTACCTAAGAGGATGCTCTTGTGAGCAGACCTTAGGTCTTTCCCCATAGTTCTAGATAAGTCTCACTTGGAGCCGAGCTTCCCACAGCAGTTCTCAACCTGTGGGCCGTGACCCCTTTGTAACAATGAAAATACATCGCAGCATTAGGAAGGTTGAGAACCACTGCCTTAATGTATAGCATTTTTTTTTAGTAAATTGCTCCAGTTCTCTGATTCAGATACGCCAGTATAAATATCTCAGTTTTAGACGGATGAAAGGACAGTCTGGTAATGACAATGGTGGTCTGAGCTAACCTTTCACGACATCTGCAGAGAAAAAGGAGCATTTCCTATTGCAGATCATCGTGGTGACTGGCATCCCAGGAAGAGCGGCCTTGGGGAGTAAGCTTGTGGGGCAAGGAACAGCTTCCCTGTGGATGGCTCAAAAGGACTCCAGACATATCCGTCTGCTGTCCAGAGAGGACATGAGAAGCCTCATGCAAGAAAAGATCTCTGGAAGGGGAAGGAGTGGAGAATGGAGAGCAGACTGGCTGATGCTTCGGTTATATGCAGATTAATAGGATCGATCAGCCACTGTTAAATAACAAACAAATTGATAGTAATGTGCATAAATATGTGTGTGGGCCAGAAGAAGACTTAGTTAAATAACTTTGTGAAAATGTGAGGCATAAAACAACATTTTATGTATATATTGTTATTAACGGGTGCATGGCCATTGTGTCAAAATCAGAGACAGAGAGAAAAATTAGCTTCAAGGGTGAATTATTTTGTTGCTGAATCAGACAGCAAGCAATCATGTTTCTTATTTTTATTTAAATGATTATACTTGTGCCAAAAGAATACAATAAGCAGCAGTATGATCAGGCTAAGCACTCCGTTAAGTGAAATGTTATCCCTTCTCAAAAAGAATTCCATTCTTCTCAATTTCAAAAAAAATACAGTAAATTATTTGTATTATATTTTCAAATGGGTCCGTCAAAATTTGGTGGAAATTTGTTTTCTCTATTTAAATATAACATCCTTGATTTTAACTCTTGTGATGTGAGACACACAATATTTCTACATAAAAAGTTCAGATACTGTTGACCTAAATACGTGCAGATATATATCCCACCTATGCAATGCCTTGAACGTGTTGATTCTCCTCATATTGATCCAGAGAGCTACTGCAAGCCCAAGCAGCATAGTTTGCAGAAATGGACTAGCTGGTAAGTCAAAGTAACTGGAACACCCAAAACAACACTGAGGTAGGAGAAAAGAGGTGGCACATGTGTGCAACCCAATTTCAAGGTTCGTTATAAAGTTACAATGATGAAGTCAAGTGCTGTTGTAAGAGAACTCTTGTATGTGTCGGTGAAGAAGAACACAACGACCTAAAGTAGACCACCTGTTTACGGCCAATTGATTTTTGACAAAGGTGCAGAGGCAGATCAATGAAGAAAGCATGGCTTTGTCAGCAATCATCACAAAATATTTAAAAAATGAACGTTATCTTATTGTACCATACACAAAAGTTAACCCAAAATAGTGGGGGGGAAAAAGTTAACTGCAAATACATTACAGACCTTAAATGTAAAATCCAAAACTTATAAAACTTCTAGAATAATATATAAAAGAAAATCTTTGTGACTTTGGATTAGGCAAAAAATGAAAATATGTCACCAAAAGCATGACTGATACAAGAACATATCGATAAATGTGAATTAACTAAAATTAAAATCCTTTGCCCTTTGAGAAACACTATTAAAATGAAAAGACAATGGGCGGCGCCTGTGGCTCATCGGGTAGGGCGTCGGCCCCATATACCGAAGGTGGCGGGTTCAAACCCAGCCTCGGCTGAACTGCAAAACAAAAAACTAGCCGGGCGTTGTGGTGGGCGCCTGTAGTCCCAGCTACTCGGGAAGCTGAGGCAAGAGAATCGCCTAAGCCCAGGAGTTGGAGGTAGCTGTGAGCTGTGTGATGCCATGGCACTTTACCGAAGGTGATAAAGTGATACTTTGTCTCTACAAAAAAAAAAAAAAAAAAGCAAAGACAAGTAGGAAAGTCTGTCCCAAAAGTATACATGGTAAACAACTATAGTCAGTATATGTAAGAAACTCTCAAAATTCAATAACAAAAAACCAATCTGGTGGCAGCTATGTTAATTAGCTCGATGTTAACCATCTGTTAATGACATGATATAATAACTCCACGGTGTATACCTATGTCAAAACATCACATTGTACCCCATAAAGATATACAATTATTATTTGTCAATTAAAAATATAATTTTTAAATGGGCAAAAGTTTAAATCGATTTTTTACCAAACAAGGTCTATGGATGATAAACTTCACATGATGAGGTACACATGTCATTAGACAGTAGATAAAATTAAAACTACAAGATGCACCCATGTATCTGTTCAAGTGGGAAAAGAAAACTTGACAAAACCAAGTGCTGGTGCAGAAACAGAAACTGGACCACTCCTGTATCTCTGTAATATTACAAAAGACATGAGCACTTTGGAAACCAGTTTGGCCATTTTTCTATAAAAATACACTAAGGCCCTGTAATCCTACTACTATTATTTTCTCAAAGGAAATAAAAGCTTACATTCACACAAGAATTTACACATGGATTTTTAGAGCAGTTTTATTCATAAGAGCTCAAAATCGAAAATGATTCAATGTCCATCAATAGGGGATGGGCAAACTGTTTTCATCTACACCACCGAATAATAATTGTCAATAAGATGGAGCAACCTGTGCTATACACAGCATCGTGGCTCAATCTCACTTACTCAAATGGCCACGAACCGTCCAATTCCATTTGTATCATATTCTCACAGGTGAAGCCTGGGAATAGGAAATGGATCAGTGATAACCAGAGCCTGGGAGTGGGAGGAGAAACTTAGGACAAAGACTCCACAGAGAATTCTGAAATAATAGAACTGTTCTATATATTGATTTTGGCAATGGTTACAGGACTGTGTGTGTCTGTCAAAACTTAGAGTGCACCACCCAAAAGGAAAATTTTTAGCATATGCCAATTATACTTCAGAAAGGTTGACTTAAAATACATGAAGGCAAAATTAAGACATTTCCAACCAAAGGAAAAACACTGAAATAAATTATTGGCCACACACCTGGGCTGCTTTGCTAAAGGAAGTCATTCAAGCAGGAGAATGACACTAGATGGTAACTCAGATCTATCAGAAGTACTCAGTATAACTGGAAATGGTAAGTGTGTGTGTGTATTCATTTATTTAGTTTTAAACTTATTTGTAACACATATTATTCTGTATGTATGTGTAACATATATGACAACATCACATGGGGGCAGTGATGGAGGTAGCCTAAAAATTTCTATACTTCACTTGGAGTAGGCAAATATCAACTTCAATAATATTGCAATGTGTTAAAGACGGAAATTTTGATCAGGGTATCAACAACCAAAAAGATAAGGACGTTTGGAGAACACTCAGAGATCTAAAAATAGAATTGCCATTTGACCCTATAATTCCTTTACTTGGTATATACCCAGATGACCAAAAATCACATTACAACAAAGATATCTGCACTAGATTGTTTATTGCAGCCCAATTCGTAATTGCTAAGTCATGGAAGAAGCCCAAGAGCCCAACGATACACGAATGGATCAATAGTTTCTTTCTTGATGCGTGTGTGTGCGCAAACACACACACACAAAGACATGCACAATTGTCTTCTGGCTAGAACAAGAAAGTGTGACCGAATCTCTACCATGTAGGGCCTGTTTGTGTAAAGGGAAGTTAAATAAAATCCTCATTGGTCCATGAGCCTTTGCTTATGAGATCCTTAATGCAATGGGACTTTCGCCTTTAAAAAAAAAGTGCTTATTGGCTCGGCACCTGTGGCTCAACGGGCTAAGGCGCCAACCACGTACGCCTGAGCTGGCGGGTTCGAATCCAGCCTGGGCCCGCCAAACAACAATGACGGCTGCAACCAAAATAATGGCCAGGCATTGTGGCGAGCACCTCTAGTCCCAGCTACTTGGGAGGAGGAGTCAGGAGACTCGCTTGAGCCCAGGAATTGGAGATTGCTGTGAGCTGTGATGCCACAACACTCTATCCAGGGTGATAGTTTGAGGTTCTGTCTCAAAAAAAAAAAAAAAGTGCTTATTCTCCAGATTGCTCCAACCTTTGACCTTTCTTAACTCTGTCTCACCCTCAACAATTTTCAGAAGGGTGAAAAGGTGGCTATTGGGTGGTGGAAGTGGTAATCTCAGCTGCTCTTAGGATCGGACTTGTGTGCCTGTCACTCACTGAGTTCTTTTGGTGCCATGCCCCGCCTGCCTTACTACTTGGCTGCTAACTAATAACAAATTTAAATTTTTGAGCCAATGGAGTCTCTTCTATGACCCAAGCAAGATAAGCGGTGTGGTCAAAACACTAAACCATGTCTGTGAGCAAGGATATAGAAGAAAACTCTTTTTAACCCCAATTTCTGGAATAGTAGGATGACCTGGGGGGAAATGCTATGTCCAGATGAAGTTAGTAAGAGGGGATAACGATGTGGTTGCGTGCACCTGGCCAGGTGTCCCATCTCAGGCCTACACAGGGGAGATTGACAGCCAACCCACCCTTATACCAGCTAACTGAAATGAAGAACAAATTATTGCTTGCCACGTCCTCTAATCGGTGAGAAAAGTACAGTCACTTCACAATGAAGTATAATATTCTCAATTTCTAATGCTTAGATCTTTACAATTGGATAGCTTAGATCTTTACAGTATTCCAAATGTCTACCCTCTCAACAAAGCCAAGAGATAGGGAAGCAAATATTATAGGCCCCCTGGTGAGAACTGAATTTCGGCTCTCACACCTCGAATCTACGTGCTGAAGCCCTAATGCCAGTACCCCAAAACGTTACTGTATTTGGCAATAACTCTAACAAGGTGATTAAGTTAAAGTGATACCCTTAGGATATACTCTGATCTAGTATGACTAGATTTGAAGACCTTATAAAACACATATTGTTTGGGCAGTGCCTGTGGCTCAAAGGAGTAGGACACTGGCCCCATATGCCGGAGGCGGCAGGCTCAAATCCAGCTTCGGCCAAAAACTGCAAAAAACAAACAAACAAAACAAAAGAAACCCACTTTTTTTTTTTTTAATAAGGAACGCACATTGGTGTTTTTATAAGAAAAGATAAGGACATATACACCACACAGAACAGGTACAATGTGAGGACAGAGTGAGAAGATGGCCATCGCAGATGCCGTCTGCCAGCCAAGAAGAGGCCTTAGGAGAAACTAAACCTGCCCACAGGATGACATTGGACTTCTAGGTCCCAGAACAGCAAGGAAATCAATATCTATTGTTTGAGCCACCTAGTCTGTGGTATTTTGCTATGGCAACCCTAGCTAATTAATATACCCCATTTTACAGTAAGAGATCTATCCAAAAATCCCAGAACAAATTAAAACATGAACCAAGAAACCTAGGTTTTAAAAAATGTTTTACCTTAGTATTAGACTATTACTCCATTTTGGTATTATTCTATTACTCCGTTTTATCTTTCAATAATAAAAAAGAAACAAGCATTTTACCTAACATTTTCAAAGTAATCTTTATTGATTTTTTTATTATTACAAATGTACATATGCCCACTGTAGGGAATTTAATCTTAAACTAATGAAGATAACCTACAAGAAGAAAATATAAGTGTGCTCCTCTTAGTTTGGTATCAGGGAAGCAGCCTTGCTTTCTGCTGTGTGGCTTTGATTCAAATAGTCCCTCAATTTTTCCCAGGATGTGAGAAGAGGGGATTGATCAATGTAGTATGAGGGAATAAATTGAAATGGGAAAAAATGACATCAGTATGTTTGCTAGCCTCTAACAGCAATTTACACTACTTTTCTATTATGAATATAGGCAACAGACTAAAGCAGGATTACACATGCCTATAACTTTGTCACTCTCAGAAATTGCGGATATTTTCATATCACATTAAAGTTTTTACAGATACCACTAAATATCATTTACCCCCATTACTTCAAAATTACAGTCGGTATTAGATCCGTTGTATGGTCTTGTATTAAAAGGCACGTAGATTCTTTTACCACCAATGTGCTTTTTAATATATGTTAATAATTGTGTGTTACTGTGGTGGGCCTCTCTTGTGGTTATATGTATTTTATTCTATGTAGTAAACTATTTTTCTGAGACACTATCTACATGCTTCATCAGATCACCCTGGTGTTAAATAGGGTCAGGCCCCAGTGCACAGTGGGAAGTGAGGGAGTGGCGTCTTTGTTCATATAGGGACAGGCATACGTGTTTGCTTTGAGGGCTGTTCCTGGGATATAAGGAACTGAGCCCCCAGAAAAAGGGATGACAACAATAACGGGAAAAGGCCCAATGTCTGAATCTGCTTCTCTCTCAGCCTCCTGGCCTGACATTGAGCCCTCTGCTTAGAGAAATGAGAGCCAGAAACGGATGAAATTACACTTGAACCCAGGAGTCTGAGGTTGCTGGGAGGTAGGCTGAAGCCACAGCACTCTACCTGGGCACTCTGTCTCCAAAAAAGCAAAAACAAAAACTTCATGTCAATCACACTGAATAGAAAAACACAATAAAATGTTTTTATGGGGTCTTTAAAGTTAGAGATCTAAAATAATCCATTCTAATTAATCTAGATTATTAAGGAAGGCGACTGTTAAAGAGAATGAAATCCCATTACTTAGTTCCAGAGATCTTATGAAAAGATACCTTTAGTCTTTTGCTTTCTTTCTCTTTCTGAATTTCTTTAGAACTCTAAGACATGAGGAAAAAGTTAACCAAGTCTATCTATGGGCAAGCTCTGGACTCTTTGAGGAAATCCAGTGAATTTTGAAAAGATTCAGATCTGACTCAGGAGACTGAGGACACATAGAAATGTATCATGACAGAGATGACATTGAACTATCATAATCATCACTGTTTATTGAGACGACAGTCTGTTGACATTGTGATAAATGCTGTTATATAATCATTTAACCCCAAGACACCCTTGGAACAAACAAACAAACAACAAAAAAAAAACTTTGACACTCAGGAAGGTAAAATAACTTATTCACAGTCATAAAGGATCTGTCTGACTGCAGAATTATGTTCCTAAAAAGTTCTAAAACTGACCTTGGCCCAGGAGCAGCCAACTCCAAGCATAGAATCCAAAGGCTGCGTTGAGCAGAACAACTAAGTCAACTTCAGCCCAAGTGCAAATATCACTTGGTGTCCCTTGAAGTTTGGCATGGAGGGAGAAGCAAATAGCAGTGTTCCATTTTTTGTTAAAATACAATTGAAACAGCTCATTGTTGTTTTAATCCCAGCTCTCTATGAGCCAAGAAATTGTCAGCACACAATTGAAAGCAGTTCTAACATAATGACTGCAGAGAGTCTGTATAGTAATAAGATGTAAAGGAAGCTGGCAGGAAGGATTTAGGGGCAGCCTTGCCATCCTACTTGTCCATAACAATAATCAGTTTATGTAAAGACAACGCCTTGCTCAGAATTCGACATTTATTTTTTTCTCTTCCAAAACTCTGAATTACCTGTTTTCCCTCTGTGGTATTTTAACAGTTGTTTCTTAAAAATATAAGAATATTTATAACTTGGGCAGATTAAATATTTTATTTCAAAGAGTAAATATTTTGAATGTAGAATTTACTGACTTTTGCTATTGCTATACAAGATACCTATACCTCAGATAACGAATAGGAAAAGGTAAGCAGTGTAACAGTTTTGACCAAAGTACCATTAAAATTAGCATTTAATGTCCCCCTATAGTTCCTCTGCCATGTTCCTCCAGAGAGTGATAGAACATAGTCCAAGGAAAGCCAAGTGTACTTATTAAAACTATACCAGCCCAGCTCTCACCTTTGGGCTTGGGAAGGCCAGAGATGTATATTCTCTTTGCTGTTAAAGGACAAACTGCTACTTTGTGCCACCTTAACTTCATCCACCCCCCTCCTATAGCCTAATTCTAAAAATATATGAATAAAAGAGAAAAACTCTGTGTGATTGCTTCCTGTCATTTTGATGTCAATAAAATAGAATTGTTTAGTCATCCAGGAGCAAAGAGCAGTGAATAATGTTAAGCATAAAAAGGATTAAAGCCAAATTAAAAAAAAAAAAAATAGGCCATGAGCAATGGCTGAAATGCTACCCTCTAGAGTGATTTACCCGAGGAGCGTGTCTTGTTCTCTAATTCAATTATGGAAGAAAATTCAACAATTCAATAAACAGTTGCTAAATCTGTCTTCTATCCACTCCCCATGTTATGCATTAGGGATTAAAATACAAACAAAAAAAGTGTGCATAAGAAAAAGTCTCCCCTCACTCAGAGATCTCACAGTCTCCCACAGGAAAGTAACCCTCTCCCTGTAATAAGCTCCCTAATAGAGATGTGTGTGTCGGGTCCTGTAGGAACGCAGATGGGGGAGAAGACGCAGTCCATCTGCCTGAGATGGTCAGGAAAATGTAAACGAGAGGTGCTCATCTGTGATGGGCACGGAGCATTTACAGCAGCTTGCTAAGGGACAGGAGGTGGGGGGCTCTAGGAGCAGCACTTGATGTACAGAGACACACGTGCAAGGTTATGCGACTTCACGCAGGAATGCCCAGGACGGGACAGCCAGTCCCCAGGTGATGAACGAGATGGGTTCTACATGTTGGTTCTTAAGTCGATTTTGTTCGTCAGTTGGAACAGATCCATTTGCCTATTACCCGTAATAGCCTCCATTTGTAACTTTTGAGTTGTACCTGAGTAGGATGTTTGTAACTCAAGGACTGACTGTACAGATAGGAAGCACCAAAATAATGCCAGTTATCACTTCTTGGCTCTGAGATTAGAGATGAATCAATTTCGTCTGCATTATTCTCCATCTTTTCCAAAATTTGAACAAATAGATTCAAGTGTTTTAATAAGAAAGAAAGATAGCAATTTTGGGTGGCTGGTTTAGGATGGGTTTTTCTGTTTGATTGGTTTGTTTGTTTGGTTAAGTGTGCTGAGTATTTGGGAATATGGCTAGGAAGTGAAGACGTAAGGTTGAAGGGTCTAAGCAATGATTCTGGAAAAGAGGCTGTGGTTAGGGCAGCCTCACAGTCCCCTGAGTGAGGGAAATTGGCCTCTGTGTGAGATCAGAGGTTCTTAACCCTGGCTGAGGAGCGTGGAAACACCAATGGCCAGACCTTGGCCAGAGGGGAAACTGAGGGGTGGAATTCAGCGCCTAGTAACTCTCCCAAGGAAGGCTCCTGAGCTTAAGGTAGACAGGCCAGACACAGATGCCCCAGAACAAGTGTGCAAAAGTGGGATTGACTAGAGGCTGGAAGAAGAGAGCTGACGGTGAGAGGGGAAGCTCTGAGAAGGGCAGCAGCCTGTAACATTTGGGGGCTCATAGAAGTAGGACGTGCCAAGCAAGAGGACGGCATTTCTGGCGGAGGAAACAGAGCTCACGGAGAGGTGGAATATTTGGAGGCAGCAGGAAGTGCTGTTGTGATGAGAACAAGGTGCGCAGGGGATGGTAGGAAACGAGTACGGCCAGGTTGATGACAGCGGGTTTAATTTGTTTGAAAATATATTTTTACCATTACACTCTTAGTTTTTCATGAGCATAATATGACTTTTTTAAGCCACTAATCAGTTATGCACATGGCTAGTTATTGATTTTCAAATCATTTTAATTTTCAAGATTCAGTTATGTGGATACTGTGGTTAATTCTAAATGGCCAATTATAGACCTATCATTTCCTTTGTTATTAATCATAATATTACTATTTTGAGGGATAGAGCCTGTTGGTCTTGAGCACATTTCTCATTCTCAATACCACTGACATTTTGTGCTGTATAATTCTTTTATGGTTTTTTATTTGGGGGGGGGTTGTCCTGTGTAGTGCAGAATATTGAAAAGCATTCCAGCCCCTACCTACTGGACGCCAGTAATGTCCCCCCTCTGCCCCTGTCCCCAGCTGTGACAATCAAATGCTCCAGTCATCAGTCAGATGTTACTTAAGGGCAAAATCACACCTACACCCTCAACTGGAACCCACTGGTTTATAGAGTCTAACTCTAGGCCAGTTAGTCTCAAATGCACACTCAGGTAAATTCCCTGTAAATCCTGTTAAAACGTAGGTTCTGACTTGGTAAATCCTGGGGTATGGACCTTCAAGTGACCTTCCTGCTCATCTAGGAAAGCAGACTTGAGTAACCAGGCTCTAAACCCCACATGTAGTGAGTGCTAACATTTAAGTGCTTCTTTGAATAGAACAGGGGTCATGTTCATTTCAGTTTCATTAATGCATTTGACAATTGGCCATGACCCATGACCTCTGAGTATTTTACAGAATCATGTTATGCCATTTTATAAATTCATGAATATGGGGTCGTAATCTTGTAGACTGCAGCCTTGTTTAATTTATGTATGTCATATTATTTACCTGGAAAGCAAATTAATGCCACATCATTAATCCTTCCAAGAGCAATTCTAATTTGATCTTCATTGGCAGCAAGTGAGTCCTTTGGGTCACGTGGCACTTTCTTATTTTAATCACATTCCATTATCTAATCAAAGTCCATTTCTGGATCAAGATAAAACGTTGTCCCTTTAAATAGCCTAGGAATCTGTCTTACAGCTTATGTAAATTCAAATTGTCCATCCAGATGAGCCTCACATGATGGAACAGATGTTATTTGAAAGAGTTGAGCTGGAAAATACATTTCTCAAAGAATATTTTCTCCAGCTTTACATAATCGGAAGTATATTTCCTTTGAAATGATACCCTTAGAAGACATTGTCCAGGAGGATTTCACTTCTAAAAAGCCATTAAACATTCCTTTAGTCCCCCAATGTTTATTGACCCCCTACAAAGGGTCAGGGACAGTTGCAGGAGCTGGCAGGAGAGCTATAACCCTGGCAGACAAGATGTGGTCTAGTGGGGAAGGCAGACAAACATGAATCGATGTTGGATGGTGAGAAGAGCCCAGAAGAAAAACATTGATGTGCTGATGAAATGAGATTGGGGCGAGTGCACACGGTGGCCTCTCTCAAGAAATGTTGCATGGAAGCTGAGATCCAAAGAAGGAGGTGGCCTTGCAAAGCTCTGGAGGAAGGACATTTCCCAGGAAAACAAAGTGACATCATTTATGAATAGTGGACAAGGAATGCAAGAAGAGGAAAGTGCAACATCAAGAGCCAGAAAAAAGGGGCCGTTCCCAGTGTAGCAACTGGCCAGCTCTAAGAACTTGAGCAAAGTTCCTTACTCTTCTTCTCTAGTTCCTAGTGCTTGCAAAAACAAGGGGGTGACCTAGATCAATGGCTCTCAGACTTGGCTGCATATGGGAATCACCTGGGAAACTTTCCAAATGCTGATAACTCCATTGGTCTGGAGGTGATGTTGGGTCTGGGGATGCTTTTAACAGTCTCTAGGTGATTCTAACGTACACAGCAGTTTGAGAGCCTTAAGCTGGACTATCTGTGAAGTTCCATCCCACCCCACCGCCTGCAGCTATAGGGCTGCCCATGCAGGGAAGTTCAGTGACCTCAACCAGCTCAGATGTCCTGGGCCTTTGTACTGCCCCTGCTGAATGTGGGGAGTTGACCTGGGTTTATCTATCCTCTTTCATATTATTATTATTCTTTGGCATGGTTAGATTGTTTGCTTATTTAACAACAGTGCTGAAATCCCATCTTGGGGCAGCAGTCTTTCTCCCGGCTAGAGGAGGTAACGTGATAGTCCCTGCAGGGTTTCTTTCTGTCTCTGAGCCTCTCCAAAGCCTCTTTATGTACTTTTCCATCCCTTTCAACTGTAGTATAAAAAGCTTGGGCAACAGTCATAGGCATTTCCTTTATAAATGAAGACAAACAATGAAATGGTTCTCGGCCCGCTATCCAGGTAAACTCAAGACAAATTTAGAAGCATCAAACTTGGACCATCATTTGCAAAACAGAGTGAGAATATATTTGATTTTATTCTTTGACAGTTGCATTCCCCGTCCTCTCTTAAATTCCTTAAGATATAATCCAAAAGACAGGTAGTATTTTCAAAGGCCAAAGCTCACTAAGGGGCTTAACTCCATTAATGAGCAAGGGCACTAAATTCCAGTTCAAGCGGATTAGCCTAGTTAAGTCCTTAGCATTAGGGTCTTGTCTAACACCAGGCCTGCCGAGAAGCTGTCAGCCCTCCTTCCCACAAATCCTCCCTAAACTTCCAATAATAGCAACTTTAATCTAGGAAGAAAGCAACAAAGGAGAAGCTCTAAGCATAGCCTGTGCCTGAGAGCAGAGGTATCTTTTAGAATAGAATGTGAACCACCTGGATTACTTCAAATTTTCCCAGTAGTCCTATTAAAGTAAAATGAAACCCACGAAATGGATTTGAATTCATTTCCTTAACCTCTATAGCCATGTTATTATCATTTCCACACACAATTGATATAAAAACTTTATGAATGAGATGTTTTACATATTATAGGGTGTCCATAAACGTTGTCTGCAATAAAATGCACACGAAGTTTATGGACACCCTGTATTTTACATTCATCTTTCTTTTCCTTTTTCTTTTTTAAGCACTTCCTGTGACCGATACATTCTCCTTTTCTTAACAAGCCTTCAGAATCCTGTGAGTATTTTACAGCACATCTGTAAATTTGAGCTAGATACACTTCAAGGACTCAATAGGTCATATGTGGCTCCCATTGCTATCTTGGACAGCAGAGCCTCAGAGTATCCTGTTTGCTTTTGCAATACTGGTAGCTGTGGGAGAAATAGGGCGAGTTGGAGGGTAGGGGCGTGAAGCCCATTAAATATTTCTTTAAGCAAATAAACAGTATTGTTCTACCTAGGAAAACATGTTTGCAAATTTATTTCTTTGTTAAAGATTGCATGTAGTGAGCTGAAATAAGAAAAGGCTCTCAGGCCATCCAGGCTGCTGCAACAAAACTCCATAAAATGGCTCACTAACAAACAACAGAAATTTATTTCTCACAAGTGTGGAGACTGGGAAGTCCAAGATCAAGGTACCAGCAGAATCACCTCTAGTTAAGACCTGCTTTCAGCCATGGCACCTTCTAGCTAGCTATGTCTTCACATAGTGAAAAGACAAGATAGCTTTCTGGAGCCTCTTTTATAAGGGCACTAGTTCCATTCATGGAGGTTCCATGCTCAAATTTTTCCATGTTCTAATCACTCCACTATTTAATACTGTCACCCTGGGGGGTAGGTTTCGAAATATGAATTTGGGCTGGAGACACAAACATTCAAACCATAGCAAAAGCTTTGGAAGACAAATTGATTCAGGTTCAAATTCCACCTATTTGAGTCTCACTTTCCTCAAATAGGAAAGGCTCTCTTCCTGGGCACTACCTATGGAGGTGGCAGCCATCTATTCCGCATCATGGCCACCCTCAGACCCCTTGTGAAACCGAAAAAAGTCAAAAAGAAGATCAAGAAGTTTATTCGGTGCCAGTCAGACTGATATGTCAAAATTAAGTGTAACTGCAAGAAACCCAGAGGTATTGACAACAGAGTTCAGAGAAGATTCAAGGGCCCGATCTTGATGCCCAACATTGGTTATGGGAGCAACATGAAAACAAAGCATATGCTGCCCAGCGGTTTCTGGAAGTTCCACATCTACAATGTCAAGGAGCTGGAAATGCCACTGATGTGCAACAAATCTTCTTGTGCAGAGATGGCTCATAACATTTCCTCCAAGATCCGCAAAGCCATTGTGGAAAGAGCAGCCCAGCTGGCCATCAGAGTCACCAATGCTTTTTTTTTTTTTTTTGGAGCCAGAGCCTCAAGCTGTCACCCTGGATAGAGTTCTGTGGCATCACAGCTCACAGCAATCTCCAATTCCTGGGCTCAAGCGAGTCTCCTACCTCCACCTCCCAAGTAGCTGGGACTACAGGCTCCCGCCACAGGGCCCAGCCATTTTTTGGTTGCAGCTGTCATTGTTGTTTGGCGGGCCCAGGCTGGATTCGAACCCGCCAGCTCAGGTGTATGTGGCTGACGCCCTAGCCCATTGAGCCACAGGCCACGAGCCAGAGTCACCAATGCTAATGCCAGGCTGCACAGCAAAGAAAATGAATAGACGGCTCATGTGCACATTCTATTTGTGTTTAAATAAAACCATAAAAACTGCAAAAAAATAAATAGGAAAAATTCTTCCTTATTAGACAATTAAGATAACCAGCTATGTCAGTCATTCCATTAACTCAAGTTAATAAAACCAAATGTAAAGCATGTTTAAGGTAATAGACAAAGCTAACCCTTAACTAAGCTGGGAATTGTTAAGTTAAATGCTATGTCAGTATTGGGAGCTGTCTAAATAAACTTAGTACTAAATGTACCAAGTACTTAAGTTTGAACTAGATGAGAAAACATCCATTAGTGGACTGATCACAGACTCATCACTGAAGAAATGTGGAAACACTCTCTGACATGTATTTTGTATACAGCAGAAAACCAGCAAATGTGAGTTCACTATAAAATTATGGCATTAGAAGAAGCAGCAGCCATGGACCTGATTCTTATTAAAACAAAGCTCAAGGGCCTTAAAGCATACATATTAAAATAACCCCCAATACTCTATTATTTTACCTATGTGTTTTCCTTTAACTTCTTTGGTTTTTACACAGGAACTATTTGCAGCAAGTTGCTGAATCAGTTGTCAACGTGGCTCTGAAATTTAGTTTTAGCTTTAAATGTTTCTTTTAGATAATTTTTCTTTAAAAGAAACAGAAGGCTGTGATTTTCTTCTCTCTCAGACTCCTGCTGCTTAATGAAAATCAGCCTTCCTCGTACTCTGCTTCATAAAGTCCCTGATAATTATCATACCTGGTACATAGAGTTCCAGGAATACTTCTTTCTGCCTGGCTTCATTAGAAGGACAAGGGCTTTCAGTTTAATACCCATCAAAATTCTAATGACATTTTTTACAGAAACAGAAAAATGATTCTAAAATTCATAGAGAGCCACAAAAAGACCCCAAATAGCCCAAACAATTTTGAGAGAGAGTAACAAGGCTGGAGGCATCACATGTCTTGATTTCAAACTATGTTACAAAGCTATAATAGTCAAAACAGTATGAATAGACAGCTCATGTGCACATTCTATTTGTGTTTAAATAAAACCATAAAATGCAAAAAAAAAAAAAAAAGGAAAAATTCCTCCTTATCAGACTATTAAGATGACCAGACTATTGATGATGTGAGTCATTCCATTAACTCAAATTAATAAAACCAAATTTAAAACATGTTTAAGGTAATAGACAAAGCTAACCCTCATAAGAACAGACCAATGGAATAAAATGGAGAGCCGTTAAATAAATCCACGCATATATAGTCAGTCAGCTAATCTTTGACAAAAGTAGCAAGAATACACAATTGGGAAAGGAATTCTCTTCAATATATGACTTTGGGAAAACTGGATAATCACATGAAAAATAATGAAATTGGACCCTTGTCTTATGCCATAGTCAAAGAATTAAAGATTTAAATATAATATCTGAAACCATAAAATTCTTAATATAAAACAGGGGGAAAGCACCTTGATACCAGTCTTAGCAATGATTTTTTTGGATATGGAACCAAAAGCACAACCAACAAAAACAAAAATAAACAAGTGGACTACATCAAACTAGAAAGCACAACAAAATAAAGAGGTAACATATGGAATGGGAAAAAATATATATTTGAAAACCATATATATGTATATACCGAGTAAGCGGTCAATACCCAAAATATGTAAGAAACTCACACAACTCAATAGCAAAAAATTTAAAAAAACAAAACAACACCTGATTGAAAAGTGGGTGAAGTCCCTAAATGTAAACATCTCTCCTAAAAGACATACAAATGGCCAAAGCATATGTGAAAGGTGCTTTGTATCCCTAACAACTTGGAAATACCATAAGACGATGTCATCTCACACATATCAAGATGTATATTACAAAAAAGGACAAGCGATAACTCACGTTGGTAGGGTATGGAGAAAAGGAAGCCTGTGTACATGGTTGGTGGGAATGTAAGTTGGTACAGCCATTACTAATTACCAGAAAATGTAAGGAAGTTACTCAAAAAAATATCAAAAAGAAAATGACCGTATGCTCCAAATATTCCACTTCTGAGTATATCTCCAAAGGAAGAGAAATCAGTAAATCAAAGATATAACAGCGCTCTTATGTTCAACGTAGCATTAAATCAAAGCTAAGCTACAGAAACAACCTGTCTATCAAAGGATGACTAGATAAAGACCTTGTGGTTTAAATACAAAATGGAGTAGTATTATTCAGCCATGGAAAAGAAGGAAATGCTGCCATTTTTTGACAACACAGAGGAACCTAAAGGACATTGTGTTAAGTGAAATAAGCTAGACACAGAAAGATAAATGTTGCATCCCTCACTTGTATGTGGAATCTAAAACAGTTGAATTCATAGAAGCAGAGACTAGAACAGTGGTTCTTAGGGGTTGGGGAAAGGGAGAAATGGGGACAGGTTGGTCAAAGGGTATAAACTTTCACTTAAAAGATGAACAAGTTCTGGGGAGCTAATGTACAGCATGGGTAGCAATGAATGTGTTAATTTGATTTTGGTAATCATTATAGAATGCATATGAATATTGGATTAGCGCATCGTACATTTTGAATATATTCAGTCTTTATTTGACAATTAAATATTTTAAAATAAAGTTAAAAGGAAGGGTAAGAGCTGAGAATGGAAAGAAATAAAGAGAATGATCAAAGGCAGAGTTGGCGGTGTTAGCAATTGTCACATTACTATTATACTTTCTAAAATAGATGGCATTTTTAAATGCCTAGAAGTTTTAAAAAGACACATATTCAACGTTGAGTTTGGTGTTGATAGTTGGCAGGCGATTGTGTGTGGAGGATGCAGGAAATTATGTGGGGACTCTATTTCCTGCTCAATTTTACTGTGACCCTAAAACAAATCGTTGAAAGTAAAGTCTATTTAAAAAAGAAGGAGAAGCAGCCATTTGGCTCAGGTAGAAGAAACCCAATTCTAAACATAGAATTATGCAAGGGCCACCATGTTACTGTGTACAATTTAGCTCTTTTTTTCTCTCGTTTTTAGTCCTAATGAGACCTAGTTGAAAAGAGGTTGCCAAGAAATTCAACAGCTTAAAAAAGAGATGGACGGAGAGGCAAGGTTCAAATTAAGAATTGCAATTAGCAAGTCAATAAAGATTTGGATGTCTGTTTGTTGCTCTTTCTTTTTCTCCTTTTTTTTGAGACAAAGTCTCACTCTGTTGCCCAGGCTTGAGTGCCGTGCTGACAGCCTTGCTCACAGCAACCGCATACTCTGGGGTTCCAGCCATCCTCCTGCCTCAGCCTCCATCCAGTAGAGGAGCTCGGACTACAGGCACCTGCCACCACACTGGAGTCGTTTTCTCTATTTAATAGAGACAGGGTGTTGTTCTTGCTCAGGCTGGTGTCCACCCGCCTCTACCTCCCAGGGGACTAGGATTACAGGCATGAACCCCCACCCCTGCCCTTTATATTTGGCTGTGCGAAATCAATTTGGCTATGATTTCCAATGCCTGCATTCTAATACTAACACAACATGTGATAAGACTGATAAGATATCAGAGATAAATTGTACTAGCGTCCTAGTTTCGGAGCCCTCAAAGTAGACCCTAAGACAGCTGGAGTGCAGTGAGTACCTGAGAAGCGATGGAGAGAAAGGCTGGTGGGGGTATGTAGGTAAGCAGCTTTCCGCTAGGCACAGCCAGAGCTCAGTCTAAAGCGACCCGTGGAACCACCGTGACGCTTCTGGGAACACCCCTCCCACGCCAGGCTAAGTTCCTGGGTCTTCCAGGCTTCCCTGAGCACACAGACAGAAAAGACACTGAAAATCATTTAAGCTAGAGAAAACCCCTGGCAGAAAGGCAGAGGGCGGCCTCTCTCCTTGAGGTGGGAAGTTGTCCCTGTGCTGGGCAATGCCTACAACAGCTGCCTGTGAACTAAGGACAGAGGATAGGAAAGAACGGGAGGCGAAAGAGGTTGGTTTCTGTTTATTAAAAAAAAAAAAAAAATCCTTTATCAACAGATGCATCTTCTTAATTCCCTAATGATGTTCTGACATTTTATGATGTTTCCTTTCCTTCCTTTTTTTCCTTCCTTCCTCGCTTCCTTTAAAAAACAAAACCTTGGGCGGTGCCTGTGGCTCATTGAGTAGAGCCCTGGCCCCATATACCGAAGGTGGCGGGTTCAAACCTGACCTCAGCCGAACTGCAAAACAGAAAAATAGCCAGGCGTCGTGGCGGGCACCTGTAGTCCCAGCTACTCGGGAGGCTGAGGCAAGAGACTCGCCTAAGTCTAGGAGTTGGAGGTTGCTGTGAACTGTGTGACGCCACAGCACCCTACAGAGGGCGACAAAGTGAGACTCTGTCTCTAAAAAAAAAAAACAAACAAAACCCAAACCACAAATTTTCAGTCTTCCCTGGTAAGACTTTCCTTTGCGTCCAAATTGGCTCCCACCACCTGGTGGCAGCTCCTGGGACTGCAGGTAAAGAGTTTTAGTCAATAATGTCTGGGGCATAAATGATGTAAATCTGATTTTTGGGGGGGGGGGAGGGGGTGGGTGTCACTGAAAAGATTGAAAATAAAGGTTTTTGTCATAGGTTACCACTTGGTGTGATTCCAGGAAATTTTACTATTACCTTATAGCCTCAATTGTCTCATTTGTAAAATTATACCACACAAGAAAGTGAAGTTAGTGGAAGAAATTAAGTGCAGTATATTAGAAAACGATACTATTTGATAAAAGTTGATTTTGATGACAATGAAGAAACACGGCTGAGGTGAAATGAAATATTTTAGAGATCCAGGTTAAAGGATATCACAGTACCTATGATGCTAACCTCTGAAAGATTGAACAGGTTTCTCTGTTATTGTGGGACTCCGCGGAGCCTTTTCACCAGGGATGGGCAATTCCCAAGGAGGGAATTTCGTTTACATCTGTTCCAAGTGTAACAGAGGCACCAATCAACCACTTCATAAAGAAGCATTTTTTAAATCACCTTGTGGGACTAGCTGGCTTATATAATGCCTAAAATAGTTCTTTGCAAATATTGTCTTTGCTTTATGTGAAGGTAAAAGATTCAAATTTCAAAATATCCATTTGACCCTCCTTTCACTTTTATTTTTGAGACAGCCGTAACCTTTTCAAGTAAAGAATATTTGTTTTCTCAAATTTTAATAGTGCTTACATGTTTTAATTTTTATCATTTTTAGAAAGTACAGAAATAAGATAAACGGATTAAAACTGGTTGATAAAATGTTTTAGTTTGCTGTCTTCACTGGAGTTTAACTATACTTCCTCATCTCACCTCTTCCCAAAAGAGGAATATATTATTCTTCCTACATAATCTAACCACCCATATCAGGTTTGAAAAAAAAGAACAACCGAAGTTCTGTTTCTTATAAGCAGCGGAATATACACTTAGCCACGCCCTTACGTCTTTGATTTAAGGCTCTTTTAAGAAAGAATTGGGGGAAATGAGTTTTTGGTGACATTGATTGCATTTCTTTTAAGTAGGTAAGAATATAGCTAAATAAATTTGTCCTGCTTCGCCCCACTCACCAATACTTTTTATTAGTAAACTAACAACTTTTTTTTTAAAAAAAAGAAGTTATTGAGGTGTGCACTTAAAAATTATTAAAATGGTGGGTGGTGCCTGTGGCTTAGTGAGTAGAGCGCCGGCCCCGTATACCAAGGGTGGCGGGTTCAAACCCGGCCCTGGCCAAACAGCAACAAAAAAATAGCCAGGCGTTGTGGCAGGCACCTGTAGTCCCAGTTACTTGGGAGGCTGAGACAAGAGAATGGCCTAAGCCCAGGAGCTGGAGGTTGCTGTGAGCCATGAAGCCACAGCACTCTACCAAGGGTGACAAAGTGAGACTCTGTCTCTAACAAAAAAAAAAAAAAAAAAAATTATTAAAATGGTGAATTTTATATTATGTATATTTTATCACAATTTTATTTAATTTTTACCAAAATTTTTAAAAGTAAAAGAAGGGTGATAAAGGCAGACATTTCAAAACATGTAAAAGTCATTGGAAACTAGAAAGCATCCAAATATATCCAACTTCATTCCCTTTACTGCTATTATATTATACTAACATCTTGAGTTTCTCATATTCATCTCTCTTCAGGAAGGGATGGCCTAATAATCTCTTATACCATGGGCAGTGCCTGTGGCTCAGTGAGTAGGGCGCCAGCCCTGGCCAAACTGCAACAAAAAAATAGCCAGATGTTGTGGTGGGCGCCTATAGTCCCAGCTACTCGGGAGGCTGAGGCAAGAGAATTGCCTAAGCCCTGGAGCTGGAGGTTACTGTGACCTGTGATGCCACGGCACTCTACCGAGGGCAACAAAGTAAGACTCTGTCTCTAAAAAAAAAAAAAAAAGGTAATAATGATCTCTTATACCAAATTAGATAGATTGTCAAATTACTAGCTTCATGAGAGACAAGTACCTTGTAAATATGCTGTGATTCAGTATTTCAGTCTATTTATCAGACTTAATACTCACTTTTAAAATGCCCAATGGTTATTAATCATCCTGTCAATTGCTAACAGAGAAAAATGAATCTCGGTTTGATGTCTGTACCTAAAAACAGGTCTTTTGATGGAGCAAAAATTTATTTTACTATCCAAAAACTATGATCATAAGGTTGACTGATTTATCACGGTGGCTGGAAATAAATGAAATCCTGTTTCAGGAAATATCCAGCCTGACCTACTATCCTTGTAGCCTACTGGCTGTGAGAGTCTGCTTGGTACAACGCACTGGTAGTGTTGTGCTTGGGGGAAGGCAAGGGCCTGGAAGGTTCCCTGGGGATGCAAAAAGAGAATGAACACCACTCAAATACACTGAATGGTCTGCATCTAATATCACTAAGACCTTGTCAATGATACAGAAAGAAAGTACTAGAGTTGAAGATCAAACTAAACCCTAAAAGACCTCTCCTTTCTGTCATTTAGATATGTACCTGATTGTCTAAACAATAGTTATTATTATTAACTATTGTTTTAAGAACTTTCCAGCGGTCCTCAGGCATGTGCATACAGGTCTGTGAAGTCCTGAAGCTCACTTGAGCCTTTCATAACCCATCTTGGTGGTTCTCTTTGAGAACTATGCACCTGCTTTTATGTGGCATGCTAGTGCAATGAACAGTTGCAAAGAGGAGTGTGTGGTCCACTCAGGAGTCATCAGATTTATATTCTAATATACTTTCTCTTTTTATCATGTATCTAATACACTTTCTCTTTTCACCATATATATAATACACTTTCTCTTTTTTTGTTTGTTTGAAACAGAGTCTCTCACTCCATAAGCCAAGCTAGTGTGCCATGGCGTCAGCATAGCTCATACCAACCTCAAACTCTCAGGATCAAGCCATCCTCCTGCCTCAGCCTTTTTAGTAGCTGGGACAGCAGGTGCTCACCATGATGCCTGGCTAACTTTTCTATTATTAGTAGAGATACAGTCTTGCTGTTGCTCAGGCTAGTCTTAAACTCTTGAGCTCAAACAATCCACCTGCCTCAGCCTCCCTGAGTGCTAGAATTACAGGCATGAGCCACCACACCCGGCCACCTGATATACTTTATTTTGCCGATATCTTAGCCCTTTCAACTTCCATTCACAAAGATCTGATTTTGCCCTTGCAGCTCTCCCTTGCCAGGCAGGCAAATAGATTCAGTTGTGTTTTGTGTTTCAGATTGCCATCTTTGTTTATTTCTTCCTATACTGTACATAAATGGGATACCTAATGTGAAATCAAAAATCAGCCATTGTAAACATTTTAGAGATACTCTAAATAGGAATTGAAAATTTTCACATCTTTAACGGGGCCAGGCAGGTAACACAACCAGGAGAAGAGATGGGGGCAATACCAAGAGGGTGAAGGGAACTCTGCTGATTCCCGCGTGGCCACGTGGCAACGCTAATAGATTATTGACCAACTTCTGATTCTTTCAGACAAGTTGTTCATCTATATTTTAATGGGAAGTCTTTAAAAAGGCTAAATAAAACATGTTCCGGGCCTGTGGGCTGCCAGCGTGTGACTCCAGGCTTAGAATATGTTAGGACTGTGTTGTGCAGTGGAGATGATAAAAGAGTTGCAGGGTCCAAGGGACACAGATGCATGGGGAGTTAAGGTGTTAGGTAAAGTGCTGTAAGAAGGGAAAGTTCAAGATTGGCGGGGAGGCACCCACAGAGGAAATGGCATTCCTCGTGAGAGCAAACTCTTGGCTCCTCTTGTCTTTGCAACGTGTGTCAGACATTTATTAGAAACTTCAATTACAGAGGACGGGCCACAGGTCATGTCTACAGAGTTAGTAGAGTCATAAAGTGCCCAAGTACAATAAGCCTGTAGTTGTGTCCTGTTTCTTAGCCCGAGAGTATTCATCTTGGTAGCTGGCTGTTGACTTTCTTAAAGCCCAGTAGCCTTTACTAAAGATCTAACACAGCAGTTCTAGACCAGGAGTGACTTTGCTGCCCAGAGGATATCTGGCAATGTCTGGAGACATTTGGGGTTGTCATAACTGGGGGTAGGAGGACGATGCTACTAGCATCTAGTGGTTAGTGCACAAGATAGCTCCCAGAACAATGAATTATTTGGCTCAAAATGTCAAATGTCCTCTATCAGTGCCCACAGTGAGAGACCCTGGCCTAGAGGTTTATAATCAGACATCCTACAATAAAATATTAGATATTTCCATTTTATCTGCTTTCAGATGGACCATGACTGAGAATTGTTTCTGCCTTTCTGTTTTCAGTGGTGCCAGGCTAGCTGGGTCTCGTCCCTCTATTATACACAGACATTCTGCTTTCCTATTGCTATCAGCACACATGAAACCAAACTTACAGCTCTGCGGAACAAATGTTCTCCTGTTAGCAGGATCCAGGCTCTAAAATAGGCAACTTACCTTGAGGATGATGATGATAATGACTGATCACAACCTTTACATCCCACCCCTCTGGCTCAAGTGACTTATCCAAATATTTCTCTCCAATAAATAACGGGCTTTCCCAAGTGGAATTCTGGTGCATAACTTTTTTTGGTTTTTTTTACCTCTTTATGGGTTGTTTCAACTGATTATCAACTTCAAAGCCTTATTTGACAGACAAAAATGTAGCACAACACTGAGGACCTTTGTTACAAAACTGTTATGAAATTCTGATTTGATTCTTTAGAAACGTAGGGATTTTAATACATAAAATGCATTGTAATAATTGAAATAGCAGCTCATGCAAATACACATCAGATGAACACTAACAAATAAGCTATTTTCTCCCATTTCACAAAACAATGCAGTGTTGTGTGGAGCTGGCCTAGTTTTGCTCAGGGCTCTTTGTCAATTTTTGACTAAGAAGGTTGTGTTACAGGGGATGTGGAAGGAGAGAAGAGCAGCCTGTACATTTGCAGGCACACTTGTGTGTGTGGGGGCCTGACCTGTGGACGGACGGACGCTGGTACTGACAAGAGGAGGTGAGTCTTGTTGCTTTCACGGCTGTCAAGATTGAAAACATTAAGAAAACTCCTCTGACAATAACTAAAAAAAAAAGAAAGAAAACTCTTTCTGGACTTAGGGTTTATACAGTAATTTCCCTGTTATCTGGCAGCCCTGGGGATCAGTAGATTCTAGATAAATGTAGTTTCTGGTTGCATGGGAGTTATTATTAAAAATAGGCCTAATTCTTTCTATGCCCCGTATTATACCATTACCATACCATAAACTCTGTATTGACTTGATATTAACATTGAAAGATACTATTCAAAGAAAATTAATACAGTAAACAAACATCACTCACTGGGTAATACAGTTTTACTGTATTATAAAACAGCTTTGTAAATGCAGTGCACAATTTTAGTTAAATGGCAGTCAATACACTCCTCAATTTCACTACAATTTTCTTTTTCTTTCTTTGTTTTGTTTGTTTATTTTTTGTTTCTGAGAGAGTCTTACTCTGTCACCCGAGCTGGAGTGCCGTGCCACAGCCTACCTGACCTCAAACTCCTGGGTTCAAACCATCCTCCTGCCTCAGCTTCCTGAGCAGCTGGGACTACAAGCGCCTACCATAACACCCAACTAATTTTTCTACTTTTAGTAGACATGAAGTTTCACTCTTGCTCAGGCTGGTCTTAAACCCCTGAGCTCAAGTGATCTTCCTGCCTCAGCCTCCCAGAGCGCATAGGCTTGCAGGTGTGAGCCACCACACCTGGCCTCTTTTTTTAATGATTATATATTTTTTAACTTCAAGTAACATACATTAACACTTAAAACTGTTACAGGAAACACGTGGGAGCTGTGGAAGTGATGCCCAAAGTGTTGGCTTCCTATACAATAAGCCTGCACTCACGTCCTGATTCTGTGCACCAAGTTTAACCTCTGATGTGGGTTCTGGGTTATGTGTTGGTTGCTTGAGAGCGCCAGTTGCTTGAATTCCAGATAGTGGAGGGGTTACTATATCATTTTTTAAAAAGTATACATAATTTCGGCTTGGTGCCTGTGGCTCAATGGGCTAAGGAGCCAGCCACGTACACCTGAGCTGGTGGGTTCGAAATCCAGCCCAGGACTGCCAAACAACAATGACGGCTGCAACCAAAGAATGGCCGGGTGTTGCGGCGGGCGCCTGTGGTCCCAGCTACTTGGGAGGCAGAGGCGGGAGACTCGCTTGAGCCCAGGAATTGGAGGTTGCTGTGAGCTGTGATGCCACGGCACTCTACCCAGGGTGACAGCTTGAGGCTCTGTTTCAAAAAAAAAAACAAAAATGTATACATAATTTGGAATTCAATCTAGAAATTTGACTTGATCTAGGTTCAGAAAACTGGGCTGGAGAAGTCAGTCCCTCCATCCCGCCCGTCCAACTCTATTCCTGATAATCCCATCATCCTCCTTATCGCCTTGCGGTTCTCACTCAACGAATTTGGCCTATGTGAGTAAAGATCAGATTCTTCCTTCCTCACCTGTGAGAGTGGAAACCCGCATAATTTCCTCTGTGTCAAACAATGCTGGGAAGGGACAAATTATCCTTATGTTTTTTTTTTTTTTTAATTGAGACAGAGCCTCAAGCTGTCACCCTGGATAGAGTGCAGTGGCATCCCAGCTCACAGCAACCTCCAATTCCTGGGCTTAAGCGAGTCTCCTGCCTCCGCCTCCCAAGTAGCTGGGACTATAGGCACCTGCCACAACACCGGGCCATTTTTTGGTTGCAGCCATCATTGTTGCTTGGCGGGCCTGGGCTGGATTCGAACCCGCCAGCTCAGGTGTACGTGGCTGGCGCCTTAGCCCGTTGAGCCACAGGCGCTGAGCCTTATATTCATTTCTTATCACATCCTTTTTAACTCCTATGTTGTGAGCATGTTGGATGTAACAGTATATGTCATATTTCAATAACATGACATACTTTTTTTTTTTAAACAAAGACAACCAAAATCCATTTAGAGACCACTCTCCAAGGCAGAAATTCCTAAAATTTCCTAAGTTAGGAAGCCTTTTGAGAAACTGGTAAAAGCTACAGATCCCATCATCTCACACATGTGCAGAATTAGCATCTGGGGTGAGTTGGCTTCTTTCCGACCTTCAGGCCCTAAGTTTGCAGTCACTCTGCCCAACTAAGGCAGAAGGAGCACCTGGCTGAGTGGTTCCTACATCGCGAGACTCATCTACTCGCTAGAAACTGATGCGGCAGCGGCTCATGGCAATGCTACAATTCACATCACCCTGAGTTTTATAGCGCACATAGTCAACCTCACCGTGGCTTGGGTTGTGCACTCACCAAATTCCTAGCAGAAGAAAGATTGGTCAAGTGGGAAAATTTCTGTGTGGTAGTAAAACATGCTACCTAGGTCTGTACATCTTTTGAAAAATGCAATGTGACTTCCCACAAGTTCGACAAAATTCCATCTAATATGAATTTCCAGAGCGTTTTGGTGTAGCCTCACCTAAAGATCTACACACATATAAATTACATAAATATTTGAATTAAAAAAACCATAATTGTGCTAATAAAATAGACACTTAAACACATAGCCATGGATTACAACAATAGCATATTTATCACCCCTATTTAAATAAATAGATGTATGTAAAATTTACATCATAATCTATGACTATGCTTGCTTAAAATGTGAACCGGCAGGCCACCCTTCTGAAGAAAGGCTGCATGCTTTGGAAGGGAGACAGAACCTACGTCTGAAATTTGGTCTTGCCTGAATTCTCTTTATTGTGGTTTAACTGCCAGTGTGGAATTGCAGCAAATACTTCTAGCATTAGCAGGAAGCCTTTTGTCCACCTTCTGAAAGATGAAACACATCCTAACGCACAGGAAACAGTTCTCTAGACAAAGCCCCTTTAAGCTCTTTCTTGGAATAAAACAGATGGTGAAAGGAGATGGATTGATATCCAAGAATTCTCAAACCTCAGAACACACTCAAATCATCTGTGGAACTGGGGGAAAAAATGCATATTCCAGGGCCCTGGCTTCATAGATGCAGGGCATCTTGAGTAGGCCCAAATCCTGCATTTTTAAAAAAACAGACTTTATTTTTTTGAGGTTTACAAAAAAAGGTACAGAAATTAGAGTTCCCTGGGCTGGGCACGGTGGCTCACGCCTGTAATCCTAGCACTCTGGGAGGCTAAGGCGGGTGGATTGTCTGACCAGCCTGAGCCAGCTAGAGCAAGACCCCGTCTCTAAAAATAGCCAGGCATTGTGGCGGGTGCCTGGAGTCCCAGCTACTCCGGGGGGCTGAGGCAAGAGAATCGCTTGAACCCAGAGTTTGAGGTTGCTGTGAGGTATTATGCCACGACACTCTACCAAGGGCAACAAAGTCAGTCTCTGTCTCAAAAAAAAAGATTATAATAGAGTTCCCTTTTAATTCGTCTTTCCCCCAACAATTTGCTCTGCTATTAACATTTTAATTAGTGTGATACTGTGCTGCAACTGAGTAACAAATATTAACATATTAACTAAATCCTATGTAACTGCCTATAGCTCACATTCAGGTTCATGCTGTGATGTTTTGGCAAGTGCAGAATTTCGTTTCTTCACCATTACAATTCTACTGCCTTAAAATTGCCCCATGCTGCACCTACTTATCCCTCCCCTTGAAACTGGAATTTTTTTAAGAGACAGGGTCTCACTCTGTTGTCCAGGCTAGAGTACAGTGGTACAATCACAGCTTACTGCAGCCTCCAACTCCTAGGCTTGAGTTATCCCCCCCATGTCAGCCTCCCAAGTAACTAGGTATGTGCTGATACCCCTACCCAATTAAAAACATTTTTTTTTGGAGACAGGGTCTTGCTATGTTGCTCATGCTGGTTTCAAACTCCTGGCCTCAAGTAATCCTCCTGCCTCAACCTCCCTAAATGGAGCTACAGGTATGATCCACCTTGCCTGGCCCAAACCTGCCTTTTTAATAGACATGTAAGTAATTCTCTCTTATACTTAGTCAGTGTGAAACTGTCAGAAATTCTGCCTTAAATCTTGAGACCTGGAGGGAGGAACTGTGGGCTAGATTTGCCTCAGTTTTCCTAAGAATTAGGTGCCATAATATGACTACAGAAAATAGTTAATTTAAATTTCATATCCTTATAGGAACTAGTCTTGGCTCTCGCAAGCTGATCCTTGAGGTCCCCTCCAACTCAGATCAAGTTTTGATAAGAGATGTCATAACTCCAAGGCTCTTCTAAAATACCAATGAACTCATGGTCCTGTGCTTAGAGGCCAGGCCTCAGAACAGTCCTCCTGTAATAAACCCATCTGGCTGGTGAGTGGCATAAACCAGGAGTATCAGGCATAATGAACTCAGAAAATCCTGGACAATGCAGGGCAGGCTCAGAGGGGCATCATCAGAGGCCCCTACCCTGGAAAAGCCTTCCACGGTGTCAAAAGAACCCTTCCTCCCAAGCACTGAAACATGCCTGCAACCTGTGGCAGGCTACTCTGCCTTGTTTTTCCTATGATCTCTGATACAGCTCTCCAATTCGCAAAGTGCTCTATGACACAACTTCACCTTCATTAGGTCCGTGGAATTTACGTTGGCTCACAGGATTATACGCTCCCTTTAGTAATAAGACAACTAAAGCCTATGGGGTAGGGTTGCACCTGTGGCTCAAAGGACTAGGGCGCCGGCCCCATATGCTGGATGTGGCGGGTTCAAACCTGGTCCCGGCCAAAAACTGAAAAAAAAAAAAAAAAAAAAAAGGTCTACTAAAACCATAGTCTCTACCAAACTGGGGAGAAACTAGTTGGCATTTTGGTTTCATCTCTTCCTAGGTAGACTGCAGCTGAAAGAAATGTCAAGGTGTACTGGAAGTAAATGGACTAAGAAGGTGACTGACTTGCACCCGGGGGATAAGGCCTTCTGCAGACAGAGGCATAAAATAGGCCTTGGGGGCCTGCTGCGGTGGCTCACCCCTATAATCTTATCACTCTGGGAGGCCAAAGTGGGTGGATTGCTCAGGAGTTTGAGGCCAGCTTGAGCAAGAGCAAGACCCTGTCTCTACTAAAAATAGAAAAACTAAGACAAAAAGATTGCTTGGGCCTAGGAGTTCGAGGTTGCTGTGAGCTATGATGATGCCACAGCACTCTACCCAGAGTGACAGAGACTCTGACTCAAAAAAATAAAAACACAAAAAACAAATTTAAAAAATCCCAAAACAAACAAACAAAAACCAAACAGGATTAGGAATATCAGCCAACCTCAGCAACTGAATTTTTGGAAGCACGTCACTTAGGGCTGCAGGAAGGACTGTGTCAGAGCTCTTTGTCCTAGAGGTGGACCATGTTTTAACGTGGTAACATTTGTTCAACAAATATTTATACAGCCTCTGTTGTGAGGCTGTTGCCTGCCTACTGGGGATACAGGAATCAGACTCAGTCCTTGACCTTGAGGGGCCTCCTATCTGGTTGGGGCAAACAGACATGTAAATGTTTGCATGGGGCTGGGCAAAGGAAGGGGGCCAGAAAAGGTTTCTTAGAGGAAGGAGGCCTCAAGTGGCCTCGTGTAGGTGTTCACCAAGCAAGCTTGTGTTGGGGCAAGGAAATCGGGTAGTTCATAAATGCACGTGGATCAAAGTGAATTCAGCGAGTGGTTTTAGATGCTAAATTTCTACCAGGTGACATTTTCATCAAGACAGTGATCATTCTGGGCATGCATTCAAATGGGATTCAACAAATAAACCACCAATATAAAGAAAAAATAGAGGGCTCTGGCCTTTAAGAGTTAGACGACTACATCTTTTATGTTTACCTGGATGGAATTGGAACATGTTCTTCTTATTATATAAGTACACTCTCACACGAATGATAAAACACAAATATAGTCTTACAAGGGGGAAGGGAGAGGCGAGAGATGGGAGGGTGATTGGTGGGAGGAGGCAGGGCATTTGGTGGGATCTCACTTAAAGTGCATAAGGCAAGGATATATTGCCTAATGACTAAGAGTAAATTATAAATGTCTTACCACAAAAAAAAAAATAAGAAAGGGAAGTGATGGTTATGTTAATCAGTTTGATTTAAGCATTCCACATTATATATCCAATCATATTGTACCCCACAAATGTATACAGTTATGATTTAACTAAAAATTAAATTAAAAGAGTTAGAGGATTAAGCAAAAATTGGGTAACCATGGGATGCTCAAATTACCCAGCACTAAATCCAGCAAGAATAGGACACACAACAGCTGGCAGCACAGGGTGCTGACCCTGCTCACTTTTCTATGGGTTCACTGCAGGGGTCACCTTTGGAAACAGAACACAGGCAGCTGAGAACGCTGGCTCTCTGTGGGATGAGGTGTCCGGGGAGTGCGCAGGAGTTTGAAAAAGCATCTTCAACAATATACATTTACCATTTTAAACAGACAAAAAGGCCTGGTGTTTTTTATCAAATATCCTGCAGTCAATGTTGGATAAAAGTTTGGCCAATGAGGAGCTACTAAATACCAAAGAGATGTGATTCTTTTCTTTTTGGCTAGGGCTGGGTTTGAACCCACCACCTCTGGCATATGGGGCTGGCACCCTACTCCATTGAGCCACAGGCACCACCCACAGATGCGATTCTTTAAAGCCAGACTTATCCTCCCATTAAGCTCTCCACCCTCAATTCAGAAGGGGACATGAGATTTAATTAAAAAAAAAAGTTTGAAGAACACCACCTTAATAAACTATCTGAGGATGAGAAACAGTCATTTTCTTCTTTGAGAGTTCTGAGCTTAATATGGAGTCCAGATCTCCATATTAAGAAAGACTACCCCAAAATTTATCGGACACTCACAAACTCGGCATAGGATATGTGAACATGTGGGAAACAGTCTGTGGCTGAGGTGGTGCAGATGGGCCCTTTCATGCTCTACATCAGGAAAGGTAAATCTCACAGCTGCTTCTATGGGGTGTAAAAACTTTTTTAAGACGTCAAAGATGGGTCCTAAACCTATGCCCTCTCTCCCTAACAAAAACAACCAGAAAACCCCCAAAGATAGTAGGCCATGGTTGAAATTCTTAGATCTTAAAACAAAACAAAATCCTACCATCAGAAGCCATCCTGTGCAAACCAAGGGCCACAAGAAAAGAGAAAAATTAGTCCAACCTCTTTAGCTGGGCACACATCAACTAATGCTCAGGTCCTTCCCATGGTGAACCATGGGAAAAATGTTCTTTCCTACTAAGGTCAGTAAAAGTGTGTCCTACTCAAAAAAGTACCTGTGTGGCTTGACCTGCTATAAATACAAAAACCAGATGATATATTCTCAATGACTAAAACACCTGTGCTAATCTTCATGCTGGGAGGAGGCGTCCCCATACCACAATGCTCTGCCTTATCTAGGATACTGATGTAGAACTAAATGCTTTGAAGATTATCTCCCCCACCTCCCACTTAGGACACCAGACTGAAATGCTTTTACCCCTAAAAGCTCATTTTAAATGCAATAGAGCATTAAGAAAAACACCCATGACAGATAGTTTCATGGAATTACAGAATATTAGATCCTGGGGGAATTTTAAAGATTACGTGGTCTAGCGATTTTTTTTTTTAAGCTGGAAAATGGAGACTCAGAGATGTTGAGTGATTTGCCCAAGGAAATAAAATGAATAAAGTAGTCACTGATGTGTTTCCATTGTAATATACGTGGTATTTGTGGTTTCAACAAATCCCTGTCCTTCACTGTTTCTTATGATAAAACTGAAACTTGACATTATATTTTCTCACAGCTGCTCACTTGTCTACTTTCTGGTGCTCCAGCCTTTTACCCAACAAGTTAGATAAAGGTGGGACTCTCATTGTCATTATTACCTTAGGACCAGTGTTTTGGCTTCAATGTCCCCGGTTTCTACAATGGTGCCTGCAACTCTCACGATAGGTACCAGTAAGTGTTTCTTGGTGGACTGAAGGCACGAACACGTAACCACCAAGAATTACATGGCTTGTACAGTACCCCTGCCTGCAGTTTCACTTTCCACTATTTCAGTGACCCGTGGTCAACTGGGGTCCAAAAATAGGTGGGCACAGCACAGCAAGATATTTTGAGAGAAAGGGAGACCACATTCACGTAACTTTTATTATAGCATATTGGTATAACTATTTTATTGTTAGTTATTATTAATCTCTTACTGTGCCTAGCTTATAAATTAAATTTTACGGTGGGGATGCACATATAGGAAAAGCATAGTTTATATAGTGTTTGGTTTATATCTTTTAGGCATCCACAAAGGTCTTGGGACACATGTCCTGTAGATAATGGGGAATTACTGTATGTATATGATATGTGTTAAGCATCTGGAGATTACAAAAGGGCATCCTTGCATCTCTTTGAGGTAAGTCAAGTACTTTCAGCAGCAGACTATGAGGAAGCTGTAAGAGAAAGCTTGGAGAGAAGGGTCAATAGGTCCCATTCAAGGGATAGTGTGGCTTAAGCAGAGTCCACCATGTCAGGGTGGACTTAGCGTCGTGCTCTGAGGAATCCTCGACTGGAGAGAACCATGGCTAAGTTCCCCCACTGCCCATGATTTTTAAAAAAGAAGTAAAAAGCAAAAGCATGATAGTGGGGAGCTCAGTTTGAAAGGCAAAAATCTGTTGCTTCTCCCTTAGAATTTTAACATGGATGAGCCAGGACAGATGCCACAAGTGTGTCTGCAAGGGGGACAGAAGGCAGTGTCCACTGTGTCAATGAACATCTCTCCTTGTAGAGAGGAGGCAGCTCCTGGAACTCGGGGAACCTGGGCACAAGAAGCCAAGTGGTCAAACTCCCGGGCTGGACAGCCCACCTGCGGAGAAAGAGCCAAGGGCAGTGTGAGCCGGGAGTGGCGGGGCTCCTGGCAGCTGCAGGAGTGCTCCAGCGGGAAGGGCAGGCTGTGAGGCAGCCCAAACACAAGCCGGGTCAGTGACCTCCCGAGTAGGAACCAGGCTGAGGCTGGTGCCTGCGGGACACTCAAGTTACCGGCTCTCCATGTACCAGGAACTGTAGTCATAACAGCTGTCTGACGCTGCACAGACAAAAGAATGGGGTCTCTGACTTATTTTTTTCACTCTTCAATTTGTTCAAATGCCTCCACTTTCACAAGAAGGGTGCACGGACAAGCTGAAGTCGTAATTCAAACTGGGCTAGGCCAAAGCACGGGAGCACAGTCAACATAATCACGTTTTTACACTTCGAAAGCCCTTTGTTTTCGTCCTATATGACAAGTATTGTATGTTCACGACCATCCTGGCTGGTGTGCGGATGCTGTGGTCCTCCACAGTCACAGACCACTCTGCCTCCAGATCGGAACCTGGGGCAGGATGGAGGTGTGCACAGTCAGGAGGTCTGGGTTAAAACTTTTTCAGAAGAAACATCTTTAGTGGCTGTGCTATCACCCCCAGGCTGCTGTGACCTTGGAAATACGGCTTTCCAAGGAGACCCCTTTTTCCCCAGAAACCCAGTTCCGCTCCATCGATAATTGAGCCACAGTGATTCTCATGGGAACCTGGTCATCCTCAATCTTACAACTGGAAGGCATTTTCAAGCTCATCTCATTCTGCTTCTCACCTCGTGCACGAACCCCTTCTGTGATATTTGGGACACACGGTTTTCTAGATTCTGCTTGGACACGTCCAGGAACAGGGAGGAACAGGCGAGGCTCATGTCACTGCAGAACAGCCTGGAGTTTTGGTGGGTCTTGTTTTCCTTGCGCTGACTCATGGTCACCTTGGTGTCTAGGCCATGAGAATGTCAGTCCAACTCCACATTTGGTTCTGTGAACTTACTTTTCTTTTTTCTTTTTATTTTTTTTGAGACAGAGTCTCACTATGTCACTCACCCTCAATAGAGTGCCGTAGTGTACAGCTCATGGCAACTTCTTGGGCTCAAGTGATTCTCTTGCCTCAGCCTCCCAAGTAGCTGGGACTACAGGTTCCTGCTATAACACACAGCTGTTTTTAGAGACAGGGTCTTGCTTTTGCTCAGGCTGGTCTCGAACCCATGAGTTCAGGTAATCCACCCACCTTGGCCTCCCAAGTGCTAGGATTATAGGTGTGAGGCCTTGCGCCTGGCCTGAAACTACTTTTCTTTTAATATTTTCTATGCCAAATATATCTGCTTCCTACAAACATCTCTATTATGTTTTGGGTTCTGAACCCTGAGCTTTCCTTGTCACCCTTGCCTAAACAAACCTCTGCCCGATTCTGAACACCTTAAAATCTGGCCCAAGAAGAAAACAAAGCCTTGATATTATCTAACTCGCAGATACTCTTTTCGCCTCCTGCATTACATTCCATTAATCCAGTGGAAGTTTAGGCTTTGTAGGGTTCTCTAAAGCCTAGAAAAATCCTTGGGTGTCAGAGTCTAGCAGGTGGTAGCACCCAAAGAGAAGAGGCTTGGATCTCGACTGGTGAGTCATCAAGCTTCCTGAACTGGCTGCACCCTTTAGTAGCAATATGACCTTGACCTCAGTTTCCACATCTATTAAAAGGGAATATTAACATGTTATAGGCCATCTAGGATTTTTGTAAGAATTCAATGATATGAAACCTGAAAAGTGCCTGCCACACAACAGGTGCTCCATAAAACACAAGCTACATTATAATTAGCAGTAGCACCTACAGCCCCACTACCTCCCTTTCGCTCTCTCCCCTTCTCCCTTTCTCAATTTCTCTATTCCATGCATAATATTAAGCACACAGCACAATCCCTCTGTTCAAGGATATCTGGCTTGAGGACACTTACACAGAGAAGCCAAAAGGAACTGAGACAGGCCACCTGGGAGGTGATACCAGGTGTGAGAGAACCGGGACAAGGGAGGCTTGGTGTCTGCCAGGAAGGCTTCCCTGCTTCAGCAGACTCCTGAAGGACTGCGGCAGGTGGATGGGAATTGAGCAGGGAGGGATTAGCAGACAAAAGAGAGCAGACCTATACAAAGCCACAGAGGTTTAAGAATGTGGTATCTATGTCAAGGAAAACGCCTGATCCACAGTAGCAGGAATAGGATCAGAGTGGAGGAGGGGAGGGTACAGGATGGAGAAGATGGCAAGCCATGAAGAAATGAGGGCAGGCAAATGGATCATTCATTAGCTCCCCAAATGGAAAAGGAGGGCCTAGGATGAGCCAGATACTACCAGGCATTGCGGACACACAGTGAGTAAGACAAGGTCTGCACACTCACAAAACAGACACCCGAATGTGGGCCTGCAGGGTCATGCTGGATGGAACAGGAGGTAGAACATAACAGGCTGTCTTTTCCCAAGATGAGTACAGCAACCTCTCCCATCCCACAAGCAAGGTGACCTTGCCAGCCTCCCACTGAGAGGCTCCCACTGCTCCTTCCTCCTGAATCTGGAGGGCTTGCAACTGCTTCCATCTTATGTTATGGCAGAAGTGACACTCTCTGACTTCCAAGCTAGATCGTAAAAGGTGACCCAGTTTCTGCTCTACTCACTGTAAGCCTTGCCCTGAGCCCTGAGCCCTGAGCCCCACATAAGAAGTCTGCCAATCCCAAGGCCTCTATGTAGTGAGGAAGCCAAGCCACGTAGGGGAGGTCAAGGCCATCCTCAATTCCAATCCCTGCAGCTCGGATGTGACACATTTGAGGACCAGGCTTAGGGATGACTCCACCTCTCAGCTGTCAAGTCAGCTCCAGCCTTAGGGTTTTCCAAGCAGAGGCTCCAAACATTATATGCCAGACACATGCCATCTCCACTTTATCTTGTCCCCACTGCCTGTATAGAGACCCATCAACATAATAAAACGGTGGCTTGAAGTAGCTAAATTGTAGAGTCATTTGTTGCACAGAAATAATAACTAAAACACAGAGTTTGCCTGGCAGGCAATGCGGAGGCATTTCCTTAGTATAAGCAGATAACGTCATCAAGATTTGCGCTCTATAGAGAGATTTCTCTCACTATGTGTATAATGCATCTGTTGCATGGGCACTGAGATCAGAAGCAAGGAAACTGATGAACAAGAGACAGAATGTCAGCAGCCGGGTGAGAAACGTGAGCAGCGAGACTGGAGAGAACCATAGGAAGGGGTAGGTCTTCAAGACACGGAATCCATCAAACTTAGTGACTAGCATTTCAGGAACAAGGGAATGTAAGAATCTGATTCCAAGAGTGAAAGAAAAAAAGAAAAAACAATGGAAACACATGAAGAGAAACAGGTTTGGGGGTGAGTGAAGAGAAGTGAGATTTCATTTTATTTTACTATTTATTTTTTTATTTATTTATTTATTTTTGAGACAGAGCCTCAAGCTGTCACGATGGATAGAGTGCTGTGGCATCACAGCTCACAGCAACCTCCAATTCCTGGGCTCAAGAGAGTCTCTTGCCTCCGCCTCCCAAGTAGCTGGGACTACAGGCGCCCGCCACAATGCCCGGCCATTTTTTGGTTGCAGCCGTCATTGTTGTTTGGCGGGCCCAGGCTGGATTTGAACCCACCAGCTCAGGTGTACGTGGCTGGCGCCTTAGTCCGTTGAGCCACAGGCGCCAAAACTACTATTTATTTTTTTGAGGCAGAGTCTCACTCTGTCCCCCTGGGTAGAGTACTGTGGCATCACAGCTCACAGCAACCTCAAACTCTTGGTCTTAAGAGATCCTCTTGCCTCAGTTTTTCTATTTCTGGTAGAGACAGGGCCTCACTCTTGTTCAGGCTGGTCTTGAACTCCTGAGCTCAGGTGATCCACCTGCCTAGGCCTCCTCTGGGATTACACTACACCCAGCCAGAAGTAAGATTTTATATATATATTTTTTGAGACAAGATTCTTCCTATGTTGCCCTCGGTAAAGTGTTGTGGTGTCACAGTTCGCAGCAACCTCAAACTCTTGGGGGCTTAAGTGATTCTCTTGCCTCAGCCTCCCAAGTAGCTGGGACTACAGGTGTCTGCCACAACACCTGGCTATTTTTTTGTGTAGTTGTCATTGTTTAGCAATGGCGGTTTGAACCCACTACCTCCGTTGTATGTGGCCAGCACCCTAACCACTGAACTATGGGTGCCGAGACCAGAAGTAAGATTTTAGACAGTTTACATAGCTTTAGTGAAAGCCTTGAACTGACTGGTAGACCTCACGGCCTGAAGTTGGGCTGTCCAAGTTCGAGTCCCAGCTCCCTAACTTACCCCAAGTCTCCCCATCAGGAGAATGGGAAGAAGAATTCCTCTACCATGGAGACTACAGTGAGGATGGGAAGGCGTGCACACGGTGCCTGGCATCTAAAAATGTTCTACTGACAGTCGCTGTTCTTAATATTACTGTGAAGATCGTTATCATAAACTCTTATGTACACTTGGTCAGAGGCTAGGGGGATTCATCGCAGCCAGAGGGCCTGGCTACAGAATGAAAGCTTTTCCCAAGGAATCCTGAACATGTATCTGTGAATGGTTTAGTCAACTGTGAAGTCCGTGTCAACTTCTAAAATAGCTATGCCAGCTTGCAAAGGAGTGAAAAAATCCCACCTGTGAGCCGCCCTCAATTTCTAGCTTCCTCCCTCGCTCTCAACTCAAGGTTGAGTGGTTTTAATTAACAACCCCCGCAGAGTAAGGCAAAAGTCACTCGATTAATAAAGCTCTAACTTGCTGTGCCTGAGCCTGAGGTCCCAGGGTAGCACTGGGCTTGTAATTGTGGGTTTTGTTTGGGTTTGTAGCCGGTGAGGGGCTGAGGGAGTGGAATTTCCTCAGAGAAATTCAGCAATCACATCCACAGAGGCAGGAAGCTGTAGGTGACCGAAATGCCCACTTTCATGAGATTTAACAACAGGAAGCCTAACTGCAGCGAGGCGCTGGAGTAAATCACCATGCAAAATTGGCTCTGGATCTGCACTTTCCTGCCTCGGACCACCTCATCAGTTTTCATTTCCAGCACACACAGAACTGGTCCCCTCCACCACCACCATTCACTTTCTGCACAGGCACGCGGGAATGTTGACACAAGTGTTTCTAATGCTACAGTAAAGACCTGTGACATTTAATTGAAATTAAACATATAAAAATGCTTTCGAGGCAAAGAAAAGTATCTGCCTTTGTCCCTGCCCCAGCCTCCACATCCTGGCACAAGCGCTCTTCCACTATTAACTTCCCATGAAACTCAGTCCTTTGAGCCCTACCCTACCCAATCAGTTGAAGGCTTTAAGATCCTTTCATTGCTTCTTAAAATGCACAGGGGGTGTCCAGGCTTCCGGTGTGCAGAAGGTGCCCACACTTCCTCCGCAGGCTTCCTTCTGTATATTCAGGGCATATATGGGGTTGCCTCTAGCAAGGAGCCGTACACATTACACAGTGCTCAGGAGCCGGGCTTGGAGTTCATGCTGGCTGGATTGCTTGGATTCACCAAGTTCTGTCTGTGTGATCTGGCCAAGGAACTTCACCTCTCTGAGTTTCATTCCTCTCAACTTGAAAAAGGGGATGAATGGCCTGGAGCAGTGGCTCCTGCGTATAATCCTAGCATTCTGGGAGGCCAAAGTGGGTGGATCACCTGAGCTCAGGAGTTCAAGATCAGTCTAAGAGTTAGACTTTATCTCTACTAAAAATAGAAAAATTAGCTGGGGGGGGGTTGGGGGTTGTGGCAGGTGCCTGTAGTCCCAGCTAATTGGGAGGCTGAGGCACAAGAATCGTTTGAGTCTAGGGGTTTGAGGTAGCTGTGATCTATGACACCATAGCACTCTACCCAAGGTGATAGAGTGAGTCTGTCTCAAAAATTAAAAAATAAAAAGGGAATGAACAGTCTCTATGGCAAAGAACTTACATCAAGAGTGACACAGGCACGCAAGGAGCTAACACCCACAGCAATTCAAAGTGCCTCCAGAGCAGCTGGCTGTTATGAACCCACAGTGCTCCATGGCAGGACAGGCAGGGAGGCAAGTGTTAGCAGGCTCTGTTCATCAGCTCCTCTGCGGCCTTCCCCTTTCTCTGCAGAGCCAACACCACATTTATTCTGCCCCAAGTTTCTGACAACTTGAGTTGACTTCACCCTTTAAACTTCACTGCCCAAGTATGTGAGATTCCCAATTTCAAAACAGATGACTGCGTGATTACAAGCATAGAGCTCTGGGAACAAGGATACAGGCCCCAGTGATGCAGCAGAGATAACCACACACCCGGTCTCCCACTTTCCCCAAGATCAAGACATGAATGTGGGCTTGATTTATAGGTGGAAGGCTGTGGAGACAAACTTGGGCCTTTCCTTAGACTAGGGATCTCATTTCACTCTTAGGTCTCAAAAATCACCAGCTCTCCAGAGGTGTCCATGCCAGAGCGTCTGTTTCACCATGCAGTTATTTCAGGCTTAAGAGTAAAGGTCAAAACCTCCATTTCTCAATGAGATTTCTTTTCAGAACCTTGGGGAATTAGCAAGGGATGCAATGACTCTTCCAAAGCATGCGTGGAGTCCAGATTTGTGGTATATCCCAGGCAGGACACTTCAGCTTTGAGCCCTCGCAGATGTTTATCCAAGTCGACAAACTGCTTTGCCTCTGAACTGCAGGTAACCTGTCTTGTCTCAGATGACTTCTTCCTACTGATCATACGACAGGGCGGGCTTACAGGAGGTGATGTCCAGATTTTATAGGTCAACTTGGCTCAGCCATAACACCCAGATATTTGGTCAAACACTAGCTGTTGCTGTGAAGGTATTTTTAGATGAGAGTAACAGTTAAATCAGTAGACACTGGGGAAAGCAGATTACCCTCCTCATCCACTCAGTTGAAGGCTTTAAGAGAAAAAGATTGATGTCCCCTGAGGAAGAGGACATTCCATCTCCAGACTGCCTTTGGACCTGAGCTGTAACAACACCCTTTCCTGGGTCTCCAGCCTGTTGGTTTGCCCTGAAGAGTTTACCCTTGCCAATCTCCACAATGACATGACCAGTTCCTTAAAATCAATCACTCTCTCTCCCTCCACACACCCAACCCACTATTGGTTCTATCTTTCTGGAGCACCTTGACTAATTCACAGACCAACTCTGATCCAGCCAGGAACTCTTTGGTCATTGTGCTCAAGAATAAGGAACAGCGTGACATCATCTTAGTAAATAAATGTCTAAGAAGGATAAAAAGTTAAAAAGACGGCTCGGCGCCTGTGGCTCAATGGGCGAAGGCACCAGCCACATACACCTGATGTGGCGGGTTCGAATCCAGCCCGGGCCCGCCAACCAACAATGGTGGCTGCAACCAAAAAAAAATGGCTGGGCATTGTGGTGGGCGCCTGTGGTCCCAGCGACTTGGGAGGCAGAGGCAGGAGACTCGCTTGAGCCCAGGAATTGGAGGTTGCTGTAAGCTATGATGCCACGCATGGCACTCTATCCATTGTGACAGCTTGAGGCTCTGTCTCAAAAAAAAAAAAAAAAATTAAAAAGACAAACAGATGCAATAACTCCACGAATGGCAAAGGGAAACGCCATTCTGTCTATGTCAAACACTTTACAAATACTGTCTCCTTTACTCCTCCTGGCATACCTAAAATGCAGTTTACCTTTTAACACATAAGAAACAGAATCTCAGAAAAGTGAGTGATTTCCCTGTGATTACACAGCAAGGGATGCAAAGTTAGGACTTCTGCCTCCACGTCCAAGGTTTCTTCCATTGCACAATGCCTCCAGAATAGTGTGGTGAGAGGTTTATGCGGTCTAGCAAGAATTAAGTTCCTTATCTTGATCTGAGCTCAGGCCCATATGGCCTTTCTGCTTTGAGTCTTTCAACATGGGCTTTCTGCCTCGGGGCCATAATACTCCCAACCTCACCCACATGTTTCTTCTTATATTCACCTGGACTCGAACTTGGTACTCTCCCACCTTCCCGTCATAAATCTGTTGTACCACCCTGCAGCTGCTGGCCCTTGAAAAATAACCGGGAAGGGTATTTTCAACCTGAGTGATCTGTACACTTAAGATAAAAATAAATGTGGACTGGGCTTTCTGAGAGCAAGGTAAAACAGGGGAGCTTAGGAACAAGGAGAACACCCAACTCTAGCAAAGCAACAGGGCACCAAGGTCACAGTGACCTAGCAAGTACACCAAGGGAAAGGAACTGAAGGGTAGGTCACCTTTTTCATCTCCACAGACTTAGAACAACTAAGTAACTATTACCCTCCTAGTTTTTCATTTTCTTTATTATTAAGAAGAATGCAATGTTGTGCAGACCCCGCACACAGAAGGGGTGTGAATGCATCAGCCCCCACTCCCCGTCAGCCCTGCAGAGCCACAGACTTGGATTATGTTCTTCCTGCACGGCTAAGGAACCTTCACAGCGTGTGTGAGATCTTGGGTCCCAGGTTTACCCTGTGAGGACCTTAAATGATCAAAAGGTGGCTGAAAAGGTAAAGGGCACCAAATGGTGTGGTCTTAAGAACAAATCCCTGACGACTCTTCTTGTTCATTACAGCCCAGGGCATAGCCGTGGGCCTGGGGCAGAGGAAACGCTTGTGACTCAACTAAGAGGCAGCATCTCCGCAGCACTGCCTAATGAACTCAAGGTGGAATTTCCCTGGGTTAAACACCTGGGCCCATCTGAGTCACGCCTGGATGCTGACTGTGCTTTGCTGATGTTGTCTACCAGTAAAGAGCTCCGGGAAAGGCAGGAGGTCTGCTCCCGACAAGACAGCAGACAGTCCAGGTGGTGGGTGGAGGAAGGAAGGAGAGCCTTGCCTGGTGCGATTAGTCACGGGGGGCTTCTCTCATCCAGCCTGGTGACTGTCAGTTGGAGATTTTAGTGTTCATATTTCCCACGTGAACATCAGTTGTGGTCTTATCTCAAACCTCTTTCATTCTAAAAAGAGGTCTCACCTGCTCTTAACCACGCAGAGTTTGGGAGTGATGCATGGGGAACAGAATGGAACATGTTGAGCAGTTCTACCCTGCCCTGGACATGGAACTAGGTTATATCTCATTGAGTCTTGGCAATACCACCATTGTCATCGGGAAGGGTTTCCGATGCCACAGGCACTGGACCAGCACTTGCCTGTGTCCTCTCATTCAGCTGTCATTGTAGAATGTCCAGGCGTCATTATTCTCATTTACAGATGAAGGCAGCTGGCTTCCCAGAGGGATAAAGTGAGAACACATGAGGCTCCCCCAGGGCCTGCTGTCTTTTCAAATCTGCCCCGGAGCCCCTACATTCTCTTCTGCCTCCACGCTGACATGTATCGCCACCTGCCTGTGTTAGAAGGAACTGCTGGCACACAGGGTGGTCTCCCCAACTGGGCCCTGAGCTTCTCCAGGCCAAGAATGGGAATGAGGTTTTCCTACAGTCCCTGGAATCATATTCTATAGGCTACTTAACTCTGCTTCAACATTCAGCCATTCCTGGTCTGGGGGTGGCCTGGATAATCTGAAGGCATCAGGTGGGTGCTGACACACAAGAGAGAAAGCCGGAAAGGGTGGAGTGTGCTGAGGACAAATGTCAACTATTACCCAGCTAGCTGGAAGCTGGGAGCCGTCCTTATCTTTTCTGGCTCCTTGCTTCCCCTTGTCCAACTGACCTGCACATCAGGCTGAGTTGACTGTGTAAAGGTACCTTTAAACACTTATGCGTCTGTCCCCCTGCCCTTGGTCTTACCCAGCGCTGTGCCACTGTAATACCTTCTGACCTGCCCACCTCCCATCTTCCTATCTCCAACCCACCCCGGGCCCCACCCTCATAATTAACAAGCCCTGTGCCTGTGTGTCCTCATGCTACTGCCCTGCTGGGGGCCAGTGTATATGCTCCAAGGTCCAGCTTGCAGGCCCCAAAGATGCTGTAACGGCTGCTGCTGGTGATGGCCGTGAGCATAGGGAGCGCCCGCTGAGCACTTGGCGTGTGCAACGCAGGTACAGTGCTGAGAGCGTGCACAGGACCCAAGGAAGCCCTGCACTCAATGACATGGACACATTGAAACTAAATAGCTTGCTCACGGACACACAGCTCACAGCAGCAGAACCAGCCCCAGACCCCATGTCGGACTCCAGGGCCCAACTCTTCCCACTGACCTCCACCTTAAGGGAAGGGTCTTGATGTCCTACTAGTTATGCCGACAGAAGTCCTTGTGAGCTCGCCGGTCTGCGTCTCACCACTCTTACACTCACGCACACAGCACCCTGTTCATGTTCTTCCCTCTGCAACATGAGCATCTCGGCAACCCCATCTTGTTCATTTTCCTTGGCCTCACTGCCTTTAGCATAGTCTGTAGTCTCAGCAGACACATTTTCAATGTAATTTGCTGTTTAGCTAGAGCCTACCCAGAACATAGGCCAAAGGGAGGGTTTCCGGTCTCTAACCCTGGGACAGCCTATGCTTTGGAAAGTTACCTCGCTGAGGGGGAAGGGCAGGCAGGGAGAAGCCCCTTTAAGGACCTCTTAAGAAGTGCCTGAGACTTCCTTGTCCCAAAGCATGTCATTTTGTTCCCCTGTCCTTTCCCTTCCCCATAGGGTACAGTAAGGAGGTGGGAAGGGACGGAAACCTCAACAAAAGGCAGAAATCCCCAAGAAGTCAGGGCTTAAGCCCAGTTTCCTAAGAAAACACATCCTTGCTTCCTCTTTTCCCCATAACTTACTAGGCCAGCACTTGCTACTAGACACGCGTGGCGGTCCAGGCTGCCCATATGAAAGTTGGCCCACACTTCCCTTTTCCATGGGCTGTTCTCCGGCAAATCTTTTTGTAATCCCGGTCTCGGCCTGCTAAATCTATGGTCTCTGCCTACTAAATCTATGACTGAGTGGGCTTAAGACTGTCGGAGAATGTTCCCCCTCATGTCGGTGGCTCCACTCTCCCTTCTCCTCTGATAAGTCGCCCGCCCAGCTGCCAAGCAGACCCAATAGATTCCCCGACTCGGCAAACCAAGTGGGTCCACCATGGACGGGAGGAGAGGTGTACAGCTGATGTAGTCCCACCCGTCAGGGAAAGACCCCAGACTGCTGTTGGTAGCCAAACCGTGCATGTCAGATAACGTCTCGACCACGTGGGGAAAGCTGTGGCTTGTTCTGCAACACTTGGGAAAATTAATCCTGCCCTCCGAGAGACCCTGAGCTTGCTTATTCTACCCAGACAGCTGCTTAGGAAAATAGGGATCACTGTATTTGCCCAGGAGAGTTAACACCAAGGAAAACAGCAGACAGGGGAAAGCATGGTTTCTGTGAATTCGTACACCAGTAAGAGCTGTCAGCAAGGAAACAAACACTGCAGGATGCAGAGACAGATGGAAAGAGCCCTGGACTGGATCTGGGCCAGCCCTGTCATCAACCTGGTGGGCTACCCTGTACCTGTACCTTCATCTCGGGGCCTCTCAGAATCTTTTATGTCTATATGCATTAAGAGGAGAGTGGTGCCTTAAGGGCAAGGGACTTGCTATGACATAAGAAATATGTATTTGGTCTCTGCCCCTGTTCCCAGCACAGAGTTCCTAAATCCCGAGATGGGGTCAGAAGAGCATCTTGTTATAAACAACAAGCCCCTTTCAACTATACCTAGACTTACGCTACCCAGGTGACAAGAGGATGGGGACAAGCTGCCAGAGGAACTGGCCATATGATTAGAAGGTTGGAACTTCCAGGCCACTCTCTGGTTTCCAGGAAAGGAAGTAGAGGTGGGGGGAAGGCTAGAGATGGACTCAATCACTGATGACCAATGATTCCATCAACCACACATACATAATGCCACCTCCATAAAAATCCCTACCTAAGGGGGTCAGAGAGTGTCTAGGCTGGTGAACACAGGGAGGTACTGGGAGGGTGGTGCTCACGGAGAGGGTATGGAAGCTCTCTCTGCACCTGACCCTATGGACATCTTCATCTGGCTGTTCATTTGCACCCTTTATAATATGCCTTCCAATAAAGCGGTCAAAGTAAGTGAAGTGTTCCCTTGAGTTCTGTGAGCCATGATAGCAAATTATCAAACCTGAGGAGGGAGTTACAGGAGCCCCTGATTTGGAGCCAAGTTAGATAGAAGTTGGAGTAACCTGGAGATACAGTCCTTGAGAATGGCATCTGAAGTGGGGTGGGGGGCGATCTCAAGGAACTGGGCCTCTAACCTGTGGAGTCCACACTAAATCTATGTACTGTCAGAATTGAACTGAATTGTAAGATACTCGTTGGAGTAGGAGAATTGATTGGTGTGGGGAAAAACCCCACATTTACGGTGTCAGAAGCATTGTGGTTAGAGTTTTCATTTACTTGCTCAAGGCCCTACAGATGGGTCTGTCTGCAGAGCTGAGCTGTTACCTTTCCCTGACAGCTCAATCTTCCTAATCCCACAGAGCCCTGCCCCTAAGCTGGCTGGCAACCTAAACTTCTCTAGCCTTCCAAGAATCCCACAAGCAAAGATCATTTCAGGGGGATCAGCCTGGAGAAACAAAAACCTATCCTTTTCAAATCTCCAAAATGCCTGTCACACCCTGCTGGAATGGGCCATGAACCCAGGCCTTTCAGGACAGCCTCTCCTGGAATCATTTATCTTGGCCCCGGGGTGTATTTTGGCTGTAAGGAGTACTTCGCCTTTCTCTCCTATCAGTTTGCCAGGAACAACAGCCTATCAAGGTCACTCCAGGTCTGGCTTGGAAAGACAAAGAAGATTCACCAGATAAGAAAGAATGTTTCCTGCTATCAAGGTATCCTTTGACACAGGGTGCTCCCTCTAAGTTCTCTGCTCTGGTAGTGAGAGACACCCCACACATTTGTATCTTTGTTCAAAAAAAGAAGGACTAGCAGAACAAGGACCCATCCATCTTCCACCAGCCCGAAAGACAAAACAACCCCTAGTGCTCTGAACTGTCTTTTTCTTTCACTGCCACTGTTAAGTTCACTGGGATAGAGGTAATCCAAAGGCCTGGGACAACACAGGGCCAAGAAGAAGAAATGCACATGGCTGGGTCCTCAAGCTCAAAGGGGCTCCAATCTTAAGTACATATTCATTCAGAGGGGATGTGATTGCCACATTTATGGTCCAGTGAGGCATTCATTCAACAAATATTTATTGACTACCAACTACAGGATAGGCACTGTTCCAACCAAAGACAATATAGGAGCGCTTAAGACAGATTTAACCATAACTTTGGAGTTTATAGCAAGTATAGGTTTTTGTATCCTTCTGTTATCAATAAATATATATTCTTACATACACATAAATACACACATACACACATATACACACATTTTACACATATAAATATATACATATGCACACACACTAATCCTGATGTAGTGCTACTGGTGCTAGTATAGATACATTAAGTATCAAAGGAAGTCAGAAAAAAGAGTTATTGGATCTGCTGGGTTGGAATCTGAGAAGGCAGAGAGGAGGTGAGCTGGCTGGCAGAGAAGGAAAAGGCACAGGATATTACATATGCAAATGATGCCTGGATCACTTTACAGATTTAACGTGTGGTTCCCCGCAAACTCACATGTCGAAGGTCTAATTCCCAATGTGATGGTATTTAGAAGTAGAGTCTTTAAGAGGAAATTAGGTTTACATGTGGTCACAAGGGTAGAACCCTTGTGATGGGATTAGTGCCCTTGGAAGGTGAGAAGATACACCAGAGCTTCCCCTTTCTGGCAAGTGAAAACAGCACAAGAAAGGGGCTGTCTGCAAGCCAGGAAGAGAGCCCTCCCCAGAACCTGACCAGGCTCACACCCTGATCTGAAACTTCCCAGCCTATAGAACCTTGAGAAATGAATGACTATTGGTTAAACCACCCAGTCTATCATATTGTACTATAGCAGCCTTGGGACTAACACATCCTATCATATTTATGGAGCTATAAATGCAGTTGGTTCTCTGTATCCTTGGGTTTTGCACCTACAGATTCAACTAACTTCAAACCAAAAATATTTTTAAAAATTAAAAATATAATAAACAAATAACAGGATAAAAATATACCATAACAGCTAATTATACAGCATTTATACTACATAGGTTATCATAAGTTATAAGAGGTGATGTCTGGATAACTTATGGTGATAAGTTGGATGTCTGGTGATAAGTTATCCAGAAGTATATGGGAGAATGCGTGTAGGTTCTATACAAATACTATGCCATTTTATATAATGGACTTGAGCAGCTGCAGATTTTGGTAATGTGCTGCGGGTCCTGGAACCAATCCTTGCAGATACTAAGGGATGAATTTAATCCAGCAGGGAGGGGTTCCTCAGCTTCTGCGGAGTTGAGTCTTCCAGCAGGCATCTGTGTCCACATCTGTTGGTGGAATAATCCTACCACCAAATAGGGAAGACTGCAGCCCTCTTAATGCCACAAGATACAACACAAATAGTCCTAGCTACTGGGGAGGCTGAGGCAGAATGCTCTGTTGAGCCTAGGAGTTTGAGGTTGTATTCCAGCCTGCTCAAGAGAGCAAAACCCTGCCTCTTTTAAAAAAAAAGGTGGGGGGGAAGTCACGAGAGTCACTATGTGAGCTCAAACTGCTCACACCCTGCCTTCCCTCCCACATTAGACTTAGTTGGGCCACACTGGATAACTTCCTCAATTGGGAGTCTTAAACCAACACAAAGATTTTACAATTAGAAGTGTCACATCCTACATCAGCCACTAGGTGGACCCCACATTGGAGAATGCGGGCTTCCTCCAAGTGTTCTGTAAATAGAACTGCCAAATTTCACAGATAGCGATGGCAAGTTATAGAAGCCCAAGGTCCTGCCAGGGCAGACACCAAGACTAACCATTCTTAAAATTTTTTTTTTTTTTTTGAGACAGGGCCTCAAGCTGTCGCCCTGGGTAGAGTGCCATGGCATCACAGATCACGACAACCTCCAACTCTTGGGCTCAAGCGATTCTCTTGCCTCATAAGGCCTCCCAAGTAGCTGGAACTACAGGCACCTGCCACAACGCCTGGCTATTTTTCGGCTGTAGTTGTCATTGTTGTTTGGCAGGCCCGGGCTGGATTCGAACCCGCCAGCTCTGGTGTATGTGGCTGGCGCCTTAGCCGCTTGAGCTACAGGCACTGAGCCCATTCTTGAAATATTAAACACGTACTATGTCATAGTCTCTCTGTTCAGAACAGATAATAGGTAATGTCTGTCTTCTATGAGTTCCAAGAGAAAGAGACAGACAGACACACACACACACACACACACAGTGCACATGACACTTCTCGTGTACCCCAGGCTCTTTGCCAGGTGCTTTTCAAGCCTATCTCTCATTTTCAAAGGTTAAGAACTTGTTCCAGTTCACTTGGCAGAACCAGGATTAAATCTCAAGTCTGTTTCCCTGGTAAGACCGTGCTCTCTCCTCCGCACCATCTCGTCCCTCTCAGATACTTCATGGAAGGTGAGGTGTGAACCAGGCTACCAGAAACACATGAGACAGAGCTAACTCTGACTACAGAAGTCCTGGAGGACATCATAGGGGAGGTGTTTTTCTAGGACCAGTTAGATGGGCTTGAAATGAAAGGAATTCCAGGGAGAAAGCAGCAAACATTTCCCTAAGAGCCTTGCAGATGTAGCAACCAGCCTTTGATGGTGATAGGAGCCCAGAGCAGGGGGAAGTTTGGGATGTGTCTGGGAGTAGGTTGGGGGTGGGGGGGTGTTGGCCAAGATTAAGTCGGGGAAGGATGAGGCAAGGACCGTTAAGAGCTGCCACATTCAGCTAAGGAGTTCAGATATGGTTCACAGGCACCAGGAAGCCATCAAAGGTTCTGAGAGAGAGAAACTTTTGATGTAAAATTTAAATGGTCACTTTTATTCCATGAAGGCATATATATTAGTACTTTGGAAGATTATACAACTCAGTGCCTCCTTTGAAAAGAAAAAAAAATTCCTTTAAAACATATGTATGTGAAGTCTGGTCTATCTCTTTAATTTTATTCTGTACCATATGGCACTCTGTATTTTTAGACTAGGAGTAGAATATTGACTTCTCAGATCAAAACTAAATAAGAGAAATCTCATCTGTTCTTTTAATTTTTTTCCATTATAGCCAATGCTCAATTTATCAATCTAATAACAGGAAGGGGTGAGATCTTATGACAATTTGTAAAGTGCTTAGCCATGTCTGGTACATACTGTATACAATATAGGGGTCTGGTAAATACACACGTACACAGTAACATTTGTCATTCATTTCTCAGCTAAACTCACGGTAATAAAGTAATTTTAGCCCTATCTTATGGAGAATTGAAAGACACACACAGGTGCAAGTGTACACACATGCAGTGAAGAAAATGAATGAGAGGCATCAAAACCTAGCTGTTCTACCAAGCTGAGGTGCAGCATCTAAAACAAAGGTTTTAGGCATTCAGAAGCTACAATTTACTTTCCTATCAGATTTTCCAAGTAAACTTGTGGTAAACTTTTATAAGAACTTTCCTCAAAGAGTCTCTGTACTGATTGACATACTACTCATACATCAAGGCTACGTTTCCACTAGCTAAATAAACATCTGAATGAAAACTTTAATCATTTCATTGTTTCCAAGTGCCTGGATGTTTTAGGTTGATAAGACATCTAGAATCTGGCTGAAATTTGGGTCTTTATCAGATGTTTGTTTTTAATCAGATAGAATCTCCAAGCGAAATCTAACCGGAGAAAGTTAAAAACCCGTATCAACTGTAGTGCTTCAAAGCTTAGGGAGGTTAAACGACATGCCTCATGTCACAGAGCAGGCAAGAGGCTGGGCAGTTTAAGCCCTGGTCTGTTGGAGATATGAGTCTGTTTCCTTTCCATTATACCCACGGCCTCAACAATGACTTGTTTAGCAGATTCTGAAGCACAGGATAAATGACAGGCCTTTCAAAATTTACAACTTTTTTAGTTTATGTGAAGAAAAAGCAATGGGTAGAAAGGACATTAAGTAACATGCCCCACATTCATCATGCAAAGGTGAACTGATAAGTTGGCCTCAAAGCAGATGATCATATGCATTTCCACAGGGTAGAGACGTGCTTAACCAGTGTTCTAGAATGTTAAAACTAGAAAGAGCATGAAGTGCCATCGGGGCTACTTCTCATTTTGAGGGTAAGTTTCTACATTCAAAAGAATAAGGAAAGAAAAGACAGACCAAAGTTCTCCAATTTCAGTAATTGGGTGGTTTGCTTACATTTCTACACTTTTATCTACACTTGCTCTAAGCGCTATCGAACATGCTAAAATGTCAGCTTCACGAAGCAGGAACAGAAATGTAAACATTTGGGCTTTTTAGCAAGGAGAAAAGGCTCTGGTTTGGGTAAAGAAAAGAGGAATTTTTTTTTTTCTCACTGTGATACCAACTTTCAATGTTAGAAGTGTGTCACTGTCTCCACCTTGTGGACACTATCAATACTACATCAAAATAAATTCATTAAGCATCCGCCCAGAATTAAAAGACTGGCCCACACAATAAAATAAACTCTTTATTATAGGTTATAAAAACCTCAGAACCACTAGGATTTTTTTGTAGTATATTGAAATGTGAATTGGTAATAGTAAACTTAAGGCCATGCTAGATAAAGTCTTCTAAACAATAATAAAAACATTAAATTATGTGCAATTCAGTTTTAGTTAATAGGTAAATGTTATTGTTTTTTCATGTTTATGGAAAAGAAATAAAAAATGATGCTCTAAGTTGACTAGATCATTTAATTAATGAATCCACTAACTTTCCCAGCCATTCCAGATAGCAGATATTTGTATACTGTCAAGGTTTTGTAGCTCCTGTTTTCAAAGTTTTCCCTACCCAAGATAGTTCTAAAGGTGACAGGCTGAAAACCAAAGCAACTCTGTGCATAAGGTTTTAATAAAATAAAAAAAAATCTTATTATAGGTTGACTAAGCAAACTTAAATTAATTTTAAAATAACCTCTAGCAGTTGTAATATTTCAATAAAGCAAGAAAATGTCAAATGACAGGATAGGATAATGGGAAAAGGTCTGGAGCCATGAGTTTTGGGCTCTTAATAGCTTCAGAACCCTGGGAAAATTATTAAACATTCCTGGACTTCAGTTTCTTCATGTGTAAAATGGAGGTCATTATGTCACCTGCTACAGAGAACAGCTGTGAGAACAGACCCAGACAGTATATGGAAAGCACTTAGCAGAGTCCTTGGCATATAGTAGGAAAGTTGGCTAGTATTTAAACTATAAAAGTGCTTATTCACCCATGAGGTTCTTGATCACTATTTTCATGGAAATGAGTAGCATGATATAGTAGGAAAGTTGGCTAGTACTTAAACTATAAAATTGCTTATTCACCCATGGGGTTCTTGATAGCTATTTTCATGGATATGAGTGGCATGATCATTACTCCCGATTATTCTAATCTGTCAGTTTGACTGCTAGAATGTTACAGGTGGAAAAGATCTTGGAGAAACTTCTGGGCAAGTGATGCTAACAGATAAAGTCTCAGGCAAGTGAATTAAAGAGATGCAACTTAAGTTTACACAGGAAGCTGACAGGGCAACAAATACAAAGGCAGTGCACACTCCATCTAGAAGGGCCTTTAAATGTCATCTCATCACTTTACCTTTACATATGAGCAAACTGAGAAGCAGGGAATTTGGGTTTGTTCCTTCACTCGCTGATCACATGTTCACTAACTCAGCAATATTTATAAACTCCTATTATATACAACGCACTGGGCATTTATTGATGAACAAGCAAGAATGTTCTGGCTTCATGGTGCTTATTGCTGTGCACAGGGACCAGGGAGACAAAAAAAGGTAAATACATAATCAAGACAAACTCAAATAGTCACAAGCTTTCAAAGTAGCTTAACACAGGGGGATGGAGGGGCCAAGGGCAGGAGGCAGAACACCGATCTATCTCAAATTAAATGGCTAAGGAAGGATGCTCTAAGGAGGTATCAGATGCGCAGCAAAAGGACCCAGCTCTGCACAGGTCTGGGAAACAGAATCCAGGCTGAGAAACAGAGTACAAAGACTACGAGGCAGAACGAAGCATGAGCAGACAGAGGCCTGGAAGGGACGCTGCTGCAGGGCGGCATGAGGACATGTAAGAGGCAGGCACGTATCAGATCCCTCAAAGCCAGGTGGACCACGCTCAGGAGTCCTCCATGCAAGGTATGATTTAAGAAACTGACACAACTTGCCTTGTTTTCACGTGTCACTCTGGTGCTTGGAGGAGCCTTGTGAGTTACTGGCCAAGGGTGGACCACCCAGGCCTTCTGACCCACAGCCCAGTTGTGCTCCCAACCACACCATGTAACCTTTGATGTGGGCCGTGGAAACAGAGGCAGAGTGTTTGGCCTCCTCTGGAAAACTTAAATAAAGCCCCACTCTGCAAAAAGAGAGCAGCCCCGGGTACTCACCCACTGGTAATGTCATCAGTCCTGATGTTCTTGCTCAGAACGTCCCCATCGCTCATGTAGCCAGGGGCATCCATGCTGATGCCTTCCAGGTCCACCTCATCTCCTGCCTTGTCTGAGATGTCCACGTGGCAGATGCTGCTGCCCCTGGAGGCCAGTTGCCTTCTCAGAGGGGCAGAGTACACATAGCGACTGGACTCGGTGTTGATGAACCGGCTGGCATTGGCTCGAGGTGGGTACCCGTTGCCCATCGAGGGGGCATCTCCTGCTTGGAGCCGAGGGCTGGACTGGCCCAGTCGCCAGGACAGAGGAGTAGGCCTCCCCGTCAAGCTGAGGATGCTACGCCCACTTATCTCCGTGGTGACATTGGTGTCAAACGTGGTTTCTAATGTGCTAAAAACACAGAACGAGCTTGGATTAGCGCCTGATATGCATGTATCCTTTGCAGTTTAGATATTCTTTTTTTTTTAGAATTATGAATATGTCTCATACAAATGCGAACAAAAAGATAAAACAAAAGGCCCCAATACACCACCCAGTGTATTTCCTCTGTTAAAAATGCAAAGCAGAAGTTGCACATCTGCATAATATTTTGAAAAGCCCAGCAGAAACATTCCCCCCTAAAACATGGTATAAGAAACCCACCATCAATTACTTTAATTAAATGATCATAACTACTGGAATTTTCTTTCTAATCCAGGAAAAGAAACAGAACATGCTACATGACACTTCCAAGGCATGAAGGTCCCTGCTTGCCCATTTGTTCCAGGATACTTCATCAGAGCTCTCCTTTTCTAATAGACTGCACCCTGGATAGAGTGCCATGGCATCACAGCTCACAGCAACCTCCAATTCCTGGGCTCAAGCGAGTCTCTTGCCTCCACCTCCCAAGTAGCTGGGACTACAGGGGCCCGCCACAACGCCCGGCCATTTTTTGGTTGCAGCTGTTATTGTTTGGCGGGCCCGGGCTGGATTTGAACCCGCCAGCTCAGGAGTACGTGGCTGGCGCCTTAGCCCATTGAGCCACAGGGGCCGAGCCCCATTGGGAGTTCCTAATGCCGTATTTTATATCCTCAGCTCCCTGCTGACTGAGCAGGTGGAGACAACCCTGATTTTCCAACCATCTAAGGTCCACTTACCCCAGATATTTGCTTCTACTGTATTTCATCCAAAATGACTGAAAAGATTGATAAATGCCAAGGCTTGAGATCCCCCACAAATCAGGTTACATGGATTGGAATCTGCCAGGAGATTAGGCTCATTCCAGAGCACCAGGAAGACCCTTTTGGAGTACCCTGACTGGAGATTCTTTGCTACAAAAGAAACCCTTGGAGCCTTGCTTCTTGGCATCATCCTATTCCACCCTCTCTCCTCTGTACCAACATTAAGTCAGTGTCAGGGACTATAGTGGAGAGAAGGATGTTTCAGACCTAGTCAGAGGGCTGGAAGATCCAGCAGCTGACACCACGTCATTCCAACATCTAGAGGTTCATTCAGGAGAGGACCACCCCCAAACCCCAGGTTCATTCTCCTCTGGAAGGGCCAGTTCGGTGGTTTGAGCTGTTTCTGCTTCCCTCGGATCCTGGAAGGGGCCTTGCTTTCCTCATATTGGGCCCTTGGTTTGGGGTCCTGGTCCTACTAAAGACAGAACGCAGGGTGGTCACCCCAGATCTGCCCGAACCACTGCTGATGAGGGAGCCACCATCTCCTCACTGCTGTCGCTTATCAAAGAAACTGAAACTGGAGAAGCAAAGGCAGGTTCCAGGGGTTCAGCTGGGGTCACGAGGACTTTTCCTTGATTTCTACAAACTGCCAAACCTCCTTCTGCCAAAATCTCGAAGGACACCCCAAGGATTTCATCCTCTCCAACTTCTTGTTTGACAATGAAAGCAACCTGATCAATGTTCCCAATGCCGTCCTAGATCTCATCCAAGCAAATCACAGTTGAAACATGATCATAAGTTTTTATAAATATTTCTTTATGTGTTTTATGCACATGCATGACTAACAATATTACAGGGTGTTGCGTATCAGAAGACGGGGTAGGAATTCAAGTTATTCAGTTTATCACACAGGTCAAATGTAGTTCACCTGCTTGCTCCGACAGCACAATATAGTTTTAGAAAAGGCAAGTAGAGTGAAATTTAAAGAGAGCTGGTCTACAGTATCCTCTATGGAAGGAATTTTGCATTTCCCTTCTGCTATTGGGAACAATCAGACTACACTAAGTTTGATTCCTGATAACTCTCTTTTGCGTGTCGTATACATTCTTTGTGAATCCCAGCACTTTTGGAGAGAAAGGTTGTTTAATCCATTATTAACCAAATCACTTCGCCAGTGGTATGAACACGGGAGAAGCAGTGAAAATCAAGATACCAGCTGGTTCAGTCATTAACTCATGCTGCAGATACCTGTGTGTAACCTGAGTTCCCCGTAAACTAGACATGGTTTCCTCCAAATTCTGCCGCAGATCAGCGATGTTCTTCACTGTCCGCAGCCGCCGAGCCTCGGGATCTTCTCCTGAAAAGACGGGGTTGAGGTTAGTTTAATTCTCCAAAAGATGGAGAGCCTGATGAGGGCAGCAACCACATCCATAAGCACAACTGTATTCCGTGCTCGGTGCCTGGCTGGCTGTGGGTGCTTACTAAGGATTGGAGAATGAACAAATGATTGCATGGATGCTCAAAGGAAGTGTTAAGTCCAAGGACATTTTAATTCCTTCAGGTCCCTCCTGAACCAGGTGAAGACGAGACAGAGGAGAAGCAAAGTGCCTAGTGTGAGGCATCAATACATTTTCATACTGTCTCCTATAGAGACACGCTCAGGTGAGGGCCAACCCCTTTCTGGAAATCATTTTCTGCCCATGCAAAAGTGTGTGGCTTCTTGTTTGCTCACCTACTGGTAATATCTGCAGCTGTCTAAGGGTGCTACTTTACAAACAGAGCTCACAGCGGTGCAAAGATCTGCTCTTGTTAATCACAAATACTTCTTTTTTTTTTTTTTTTTTTGAGACGAGAACCTCAAGCTGTCACCCTGGACAGAGAGCTGTGACATCACAGCTCACAGCAACCTCCAATTCCTGGGTTCAAGCGAGTCTCTTGCCTCCACCTCCCAAGCAACTAGGACTACAGGCGCCCGCCACAACGCCCAGCCATTTTTTGGTTGCAGCCATCATTGTTGTTTGGCGGGCCCAGGCTGGATTCAAACCTGCCAGCTCAGGTGTACATGGCTAGAGCCTTAGCCCCTTGAGCCACAGGCACCGAACCAATCACAAATATTTCTACAGAGAGAGGTCTGCCCTCTTCCTTGCTGCACGTGTTATGTCATCTCAAATTCAAGCTCCTCCCTCTACTTACTGGCTGTGTGATTGTGGATAGAGTGCTGGCCCTCTCTTCCTTCAGATTCCACCTCCCTAAAATGAGCACAGTAATAGGGCTGACCTCCAAGGGCAGTTGGGGGATGCAATGGGATTGGGCCTGGAGGTCCCCCAGCACAGTGCCCATCACCAGCACTCAGTACAGGCCAAGTGGGGCTGCAGAGCAGGGGGGCCGTCAACAAACAGCTGGGTTCTCCTTGGCAGGACCAAGCCTTCCATTCTCTGGGCACAATTTTCCACAAGACACTTGGCCCGGCAGAGTTCTAGTGGGTGCTAACATTCCACAAGGAATACACAGCACACAAGCTAGGGTGCCCTGTGCCCTCTTAGGTACAGCGTGTTTCAGGTTCTCTGGCTATTCTGCTTCATTTGGCCTTAAAAGCAGAAGAGAAGAGGAAAAAACTATAATAATGATTAACAGAATCATACATTTTCTCCCTCAGAGTAATTCCAGGGAGGGCTGAGAAGATGGAGAACCATCACCAATGGTCTTAAAAGCCTATGTCTGTTGTGAAGTACTGAGCAACATTAAAAGTAATGTCCACGTGGGCAGCAGCAAGTGGGACTGATGTCAGACACTCAGTTGAACTTCCCACAAGTGTCATTAATAGGGCAACAGGCAGCTAAGAAAGGTCACAGAATTAACTTCTGTTCTAAAATAGGTCATAATGTCCTTAGGTTGTTCTTGGCGTGATGGTGCTTGGAGGCTGAGGGTGGCATAAGTGACGGACGTGTAACTTTTTTTTTTTTTTTGAGACAGAGCCTCAAGCTGTCACCCTGGATAGAGTGCTGTGGCATCACAGCTCACAGCAACCTCCAATTCCCAGGCTCAAGCGAGTCTCCTGCCTCCGCCTCCCAAGTAGCTGGGACTACAGGCG
>CAUYRH010079876.1:0-14771 GCA_963574655.1 Perodicticus potto | reverse complement strand
TAATGTAACATTCATGATATTTTCTCATTTACTATGTGAAAACAATTTTGATCCGTATTTAGAAGATTTCTCCTGACCCTTCACATATGCACCACAAGTGTGATCTCACCCTTTATCATCTCTCCCCCCACCCTCTCCCTCCACCCACCTCAAAACTCTCTATTTTTAAATCAACGTAATTTAAGTGTGTCGTGGAAATTTAACCATAGATTCAAGTGTGCTGTGACACAAAAAATGGTTGAAAAATCCTGATGGAGAAAGTTCTGGGGTCAAATCTGTGCCTTCAGATGGGGGGGCTAGATGGTTACAGTGCTGGAGAAGAGCTGAAATCAAGAGCCTCTCTGGGTCCAGAAGTCGCTTCTCAGATGACTGACCGTCCTGCCTCTCTGACCCCTCCTTCCCTTCCCTAGGACAAGATTAACTGTGTAAATATCATTACAAATGTGCTTTGTCCTTCATGACCTTTGTCCTTCAAGCCATCTCCTTTCCCACCTTGACTGTCTTTCCTGCTCTTCTGTGGAAGGCATGTCTTGGTCTAGCGTAAGGACACCCGCTAGACTGTGTTCCCACAAACAAAATCCCCCAGGTGCAGCAATGGAGTGACACTCAACCAAGGAAATGTCCCCCTGGTGACCTGGTCAGGGCACTTCATCAAGGGAGAGAGGCACGCTGACCGGACCAGCCAGCACATCTGCACCACCTGCTCCCTGGGCAGCCCTGCTAGGACCCACGTTCCCGTGGGACAAAGTCTCCTCTACACCCTCAAGTGGATTCCCCAGACACAGCCAGTCACAGGCAGAAAATGGCCAGATGTTTCTCAAATATGCTGCCTACACGTTCTGACGAATATGGTACAAAAGAATGTCTGTATCAAAATAAAGCAGAACACAGGCATTCTCCGAGATTTACAGACCTCTGACTATGTATAACTCACACTTAGGAACAGAGGATATTATAGGTAAATGTACATGTTCCAACTTATATGCAGATTCAACTTAAGAAGCATACCTACAGAACTTATCTTTTTCATAACTCAGGGACTTCCCATATTACAAGTCTCTGCCTCGTATTGGTTGAACGTGAGAGGTAGAAAAGTAAGAGAATCTAACTTCATTTAAGTCTCACAATAACCCCATGGACTCAATATTTCCGTCTCCGTTTCGCAGATAGAAACAGGCGCAGAGAAGTTTGTGAAGCTCAATCAAGGTCCCAAAGATTTTTAATCCTATTTGTTGTGTTACAGCACACATGAACCTATAGTCAAACTTCCACTGCACAGTTAAATCATGTTGATTAAAAAAAAGAGTGAAAAAAAGAATATAGGTACGGTGCTTTGAACTTCTCTCGAAAATAATTTAACTAATGACCTTTAAAAAGTTTGGCAACATTACAGAGAAGGATCTTAAAACAGGTCCTACTGATCACCCTCTTGGTGGGATCACACTTACGGTGCACCTTACAAGGGTACAAGTGAAAATCACTAACCGTAGAATATAAATGTCTTCATATAGTGATTAAAAGGCCATGAAAGCTATGTGAAATAGTTCAATGAAAATATTTCAGATTGTATATGAAGTCAGCACATTGTGCCCCATGATTGCACCAATGTACACAATTATGATTTAATAAAAAAAAAAAAAAAACAGGTCCTACTGAAACTCGTTCCTTTTTGTTCACTTTATTGTTTTATCCCAAAACAGTTTAACAAGAGACATTTAATCATATTTGCAGGGGAGAGGGGGTCTGCCATGAGCCCGTGCCTTCACCCTTTCATCTCAAGAAAGCAGACACAGTACAGGAGGGAACGTGCTCTGAGCTTTGTTGTTGTGATTTTGGTTGCTGTGAAATGTGTGTTTTCCTCCCCGCTGCTGACATATTCTAACCAGCTTAATTTATCTCAGCTTAGTCCATCATATCTTTGTAAAAATGGCTTCACAGTTTTTCAAAAGACTATAGAGGGACTGCCAGGAAGTCACTTTGCACACGGTGACCCCATCCTTTGGAAGGTGAAGCAGTGAGGTTGAAAGGCCCGGAGCCAACGCCCCCCAGCACTGACACACTGGGTGGGGAGCTGCTCTCTGAGCTTCCAGGGCGCCTGCTCTTCACCCCTTGGCTTCCCCACCCCACTGACTGGAGCATATTTTTGGAGACAGAGCAAGTTGTTTCAACATTGCAATAATTAAAGAGCAATCACTGAGAAAAAGCAAACAAATTAAATCCAAATGCATGTGGGATGTGGCACATTAGGAGGCTGTTTCTAGTTGGCAGACAAGAACGTATTTTTAAAGTTACAAGAATGTGTTTTCCTACTCGGTCCGCTTGTTACCTACAGGGCTGAGATTTGTGCAAGAAAGGCTATATTTATGGGCTTAAAGGAAATCTCTTGGGACTGATCTTGGCTACAAACTTCAGAAGAACTCATCAAATTAATCATGCTGCAGGACCATGAGATAAGCACACTGCAAAAATACTGCTGTGCTCTAAGTCAGACTCAGCCTAAATATACAGGAGAGGTCACGTGGGCCATTGGAAGGGGTGATGGCGAGAAAGTCTGGAAAGCTGCAGACAGCAGATGCAATGAACTCAGAGCTCAGAGTCAGGACAATGCTGAACTTGAAACCGGCCTGTACTGGCTGTAAAACCTTTTTCCTTCCTCCCTTCCTTCCTTCCTTTCCTCCTTCCTCCCTCTCTCCCTCCCTCCCTTCCTTCCTTTCTTCCTTCCCTCCCTTCTTTCTTTCCTTTTCTTTCTGTCTTTCAAACCATTTTCTGCATCAAATGCTCATGATATTGCCTAGTGAGAAACTGAAAAAAATCTAAACCATATCTGTAAATGTAATGAGTTGCATTTTATGATAGAGGAACAACCCAGCTAATAATTATCTGTTAATATCTTTTTCTGTTTATGCTGGTTTCAGTTCAGTAAATATATGATCCACTATCTTTAAAACCTAAAAATGAACCCTCCCCCCCAAAAACAACACTTCACAGAGGATGGAGGAATAGAAAGTGACCCTCTAGTTTAGGGCATTTGAATCTTCATGACTTAAATGGATTTGAGGAGAAGCAAGAACATCCAGCCGATGTTAGGTAGAAATTCTAACGATCACATTCTTTTAAAAATTCTCCCTCTAATTATAATGAAAATGAATGTTCCAGTGTTGAGAAAAAATTACTTTCACTTACAAGTAACCACCACCAGTGGGTCACACATGACAAGAAGCAGAGTCACACACATGCAAGAGATCAGAGAAGCAACCAGGACAACCCTTCCTCTACACTTACATTTTCTTGAGCAGCAAGTAAGTTTCTCAAGGTCATGTGTAAATACACACTCCCCCTCCCATAATGGCATAACAAGGAATAATTACAATCGTGATGGACATAAGCATGGATCAGGAGATTAAGTATAATGGTTACAACTACATCAACAGTGAAAAGAGCCCTATTTCATGTTAATAAATCAATGAAGAAAAGCTGCTACTCATTTTCAGAAGCATGCCTATAGCACATAACTGTGTTTAGTGGCTTATATATTTGTTTCTGCCATCATACTTTATTGTTTTAGAAGAATTCAGCAAAGTTAAAGCTGCATCTTCAGTGAGTGATACAGACTCTAACAGAGAGTAAACCCTTAATAACAACTTAAAGCATTAATAAAATTTTTAAGGAGCTTATTTTATAGTAATAAATATTGACAGCTGACAGTAATAATAATAAACAGCTCTATGGTAGGCCTTTGGCTGAAAGATTTTATGTCACCTGAACCTTGTAACAAGTCCAAATAGGATAAGTTAAAAAAAAATTATCATCCTTGCTCTACAAATAAAAATAATGGGACACAGAGTGACTAGGTGATTGACACAAGCTCTCCCAACTCATAACACTGGAGCGGGTACTCAGAGCTATGCAGGCTGATAACCTGTTGAAATGTGAGACGGAAAGTTGTTGAGGTGGGTTCTGTTGTGGCTGAGCTGCTGGCGGTAGCTACATTTGCACCCTTCTACTCTTCCCTTTGCAAACAGAACCCCTGGCTTCAGCCAGGCTCATATTCAGACAGAGAAAATGCGCCACTTCTTAACTTTATGGACGTGTGATGAGTTTGGGCACAGATAGTGGGGTGACCTCCAGCCCTCCAGGTGAGGCTTTGCCTTCAGAGTGGACAGGCTGCCCTCTGCCCTCCCTGCACACACACTCACGTGCCACGGGCAGAGTAAGGATTTTAGTAAACTTACTCATCTGACCAGAGGCATGTAGCTCTTGTCCAACCCCAGCTGCCCGCCCTGGGAATTGCTGTCACTGAGACTGTCACTGCTCACGTTTGCTAAGGCCCAGACTGAGCCTTCTCTGACGCTGGAGGTGGTTAGCTATTTCTCCTTCCAGAAATCTTGTAAATCCTTCTGTTCCATCCGCATCTCTCCACTCCACTACAAACCTCTGGGTATAGGAGCTGCTGGAACCCTCGCCCTTGTGTCCTACAGGCACATCAACCTTTAGCCTGTCCCGTTCTCTGCGAGATATATCGACCTAGCTGCCTGTCTTCCTTCATCCTCCCATCTTGGAAACACCCCTTTTGGAAACACCATTGACCTTTACCCATGGGATGGGGCAAGGCAGGAGACAGGGAGGGTGGCCAGGACGCCCCCTACAGAGGTCAACACAGAAGGTGCAAGTGGGAAGAATGGAGTGACGTGCAAACTCACCAGCACACAATTAGGCCTAGAATCTCAAGTGGCAAGTGGGCTGCTTTGCAATAAGAGCAATGGGCTGTGTGCTCAAGTTCAGTCCCAGTTCCCATAGGCAGGCACCCCAAGTCACCAGATCCCTCGGTCTGAGGGGCCTCCCTAATTCTCTGAACTATCACCTCCTAGTGAGTTTGTTCTCTCCAATTGTCAGTTACCCCAGCCATTGACCTCAGCAAACAAACAGGATTTCTCATATTTCCAAAGCGCCTTCACATCGAAACCAACAACAATGACAAGTGCAGCTTTATCCTTTGTTTGTGTCTTTGTCTTAAACTCTGAATATGTGTAAGGCCAACCCATAGTATCTTCTGGGCACTCAGCATTCCACTTTCTTTGCACAAGAAAAAATACATTCTAGTCCTGATCAGTGTCCTTTTTCTGAGGCTGATGCATTTATCAGTGTCCTAACCCATCAGCTGAATGGGTGTCGTTAGCAACAGAAAGCAAACAACCCTTACAGAAATATCTCATTGACTCATGTGATGCTGACCTTAGTGAAACCTTTACTTGCCAGAAAGTGATTCCTCTGCTGTTGTCATTTCACCCGGACTGCCGTCAGACCTAGTGCCCATCAACAAGCTTCCCTTGACCACTAAAGGATGTTTTTGTTGTTTGAGGGGTGGGAAGGTGGCCAGACAAAGATGGGACAAGCTACTCCGGGAGGGACAATACTGTATTGGAGAGAACAGCATTTTATTCATCTTTCTGGGTCCACCAGCTCTAAATGTATGAGACGCCAGAGCCGACAGCAGGGGAGAAGGTGCTGCTGGCTTCCCTGGATCTAACTGTGCCTGAAGGAGATACGGCCCCTGGAATTTCCTATCATGCTGGTTACCTATCCTTTCCCCTCCTGAGCTGTGGGGCTCTCAGAGCTGAGACCTGGTTATTGCTAACATCTCCCCGCCCCTCACAGGTGTGAAGCTCTACTTTGCCTAGATCTCAAATGTTCAGGTTCATCACTAGTTTACTTGAGAAATTTGTATTAATTCCCCTAACGGTTCATTTTTCTCATCCGTAGAAAAATTAGATGATTCTAAAAGACCTGCGTGTAGAGAATTTGCAAGGAGCTGTGAGTGGAGGGTAAGTGCTGAGCAGCACCCATGGAGAGGGGCTGAGTGCCCGGGCGGGAGCTGCCATGATGGCCACACATCAGTGGCCAGTGGCTAGCCATCCCACGATGGTCTCAACCCACCGTGTCACACTGTCATCACATGGTAATCTTAGATTCTTCACGCCTCTGAGGTCCAGTTTTCTCTGTAAAATGAGAGTAATAAAAACTAGTAACTTAGACAGACATTCTAAGGGCCAAGTGCACTGATCTCTGAAAAGCACAGTATGGCTAATTAATGATGGCTATTGTCACTAAATGATCAATACGAATTTTAGAATTCCTTTATGTTTCATTCAACTAGAAGTTCCCCAGGAAATCTTAGCTAGAATACTTTACATTTATTTTATCTTATTTTTATTAAATCATAGTGTGTGCATATAATCACAGCATTCCGAATGATCGTTCTCTTATGAGATAACCCTGCTGTCCCCATAGTGTCCCACACTAACTTCAAGGCAGAGGCAAGTATACCATCCTTCTTGACTGAAAAACTGAAAACTGAGGTCTGGTAAAATTGCATGTCTAGCTCTTCCCATAGCTTGTTGGCATCAGGACACTGGAAATCCTCTAGATTTCCTGACATCCAACCAAGGTTTTTCTTCCCTGCAGACAATAGTGCTCAGAAGCATTTTGAGAGCAATAATCCATTTGCTCAAGTTTATCATCTCAACAACAAAAAAAAAGCCTTCCTTCTCCTGAATGGGAAAATTAGATGCACAAACCCTTTCTGGTGAGCTGTGCTAAAGATTAAATAAGTAACTGTCCTTCATAACTCACACTCAAAAGTGGTGAAAAATAATCTGTTATTATCTAGAGCAAAGAAAGAGTAATTTATAGCCAACCGTGAATACTTAATCATTGGACCCAGTGACGTTGCTCGTATTAGCACAGCCAAAATAAATCAGCTGTAAATCCAAAGCGGGCTTCAACATGACATCAGGAAGATAAATCAGTGGTGCCGGCATGAAAGAGTCTGTCTGTAAAACAGAATTATTAATAAGTGGTAATTCTCCTCCTGTCCTTCTCCTGGTTCCCAGGCCCAAACTGCATGAGCCCAGTAAAAAAAAAGTAGCAGGACCATACATTTTACAACCAGCAATTAGAGTTCCACTGCAATTCTAAACACATTAATTATTACTAAAAAGCCCCAGGTTGTCTTTCTGTTAATTTTCCAGTGGATAAATTCACTACTATGCGACAAGTCAAAGAAAACTTCATTAATTGAGACTGCCCAGGGGACAACAGTCTGTGTTAGCAAAGACTGCAAATTTCACATTTATAATCAAGGAAATGTGCTACTTGTACTTCCAAGAACACTGGGTAATTGCAAGTAGATTAACAAAAGCTTTATTTGAGTCACAGTATATATTTGAAAGCAAAACAACATCTATCTATTTTACTTAAAAATTATTTTTCCATAGTATTTTAGCTCTGTTTTAATAAAAAAAAATTAAGTTTTGTTTATAATTAGCATAGCAGTCATTTGCAAATGGCATACAAATAGTTTGGATTTTTTAAATTTAATATTTCTTTTCCACATTCACATTAAAAGTCTTATAATGTTACATATTCTGTTTAGCAATCCTTTGTGTCTTGGTAATCTTTAGCCCAATCTAAATTAGTTTTTACTTTATAAATAAGAAATTAGTTCTTATTCTATGAAGTACATTCCAGATTATGTGATCATGATTCATATTTTTCCTCTTTTTTTTTTTTTTTTTCTCATGGCTCTATTAACTCTCCTGTCATTTGATTAAGTCACATGAATCCTGCCATGGTAATCTTTTTTTTATCTGACAGATGTATTTATTGTCTGTCCATGCAAAAAGATCCCATTCGTCTCCCGGACTTGTGCCTTGAGTTTAATGACAATCGTTTGTCAGCTTTTCTTTCAACCTTCTTTATCTTAAGGTAACACATCTTGTAAGTGGCAGGCAGAGTCCTTTACTTTTCAACTCTCCCACTTATCTTCGACCTTTGCACACACGTGTGGCAGCGTCTCTACCCAGAATATCAGGTGAGCTTCAGGAGACCTTTCTCCAAAATTGTGCAAAGCTCAACCATGTAAATCTCAACGAATCAGAAGCCCGAGCATGAGTTGACGTGTCAGTGCACAGACCCCTCAAGACATCCTTGGAGATAGATATTTCTACCAGTTGATGGACGAAGAATTGAGAATTGCAGTAATGTCCCAAGATGTCACAGCTAGTATATGACTGAGTGGGTATTCAGACCCAAGTCCACCTCAATTTAAACTTCGTGATCTCCCTAACTCACTGGCCACCCATCAGAAACCCAAACCAATCCCAATCCTCACCAGAAATCAAACACATACAGCAGGCTCTGCTGCTGGAAAAGTAAAAATAAATTGAGATTGTGGGTGACCGTCTTTGCAAGTTCAGGATCTAATGAAAGTTAAGGGTAAAGAACCCAGAGAGACAGGAGAAGGTATAGGAGACAACGAAATAGGTATGGGAGACTAAGAAGATGCTGGTTCAAGGAAAACAATAAAATGATTGTTTTAAAATAAGTCCTTAAAGTCAGATTTCTGCTTTTTGTCTTTTTATGATGGTAAAACTTCAGCCAAAATAAATGGAGATTTTTCTGAGCGTTCTATAATAGGGATCATTCCTTTAACTAAGAGGGAATAAGGAGACAAAATTTAAAGGCAGGCTTTGAAATAAAATACATTTGGTTTCAAAATATGTACTGGCTACTTTCCGGACAAGAGCGCTGGCACAGAGTTTATGCTTTAGTATAGATATAAGGGCAAATCCTTCCTTCCTTCCATTCATGTCCCTTTTTATTTCTTTTAGTGACATATCAGTGTCAACAGATTCAGATTCGAGTCTTGAGTCAGTCAGGGAGAGCTACATGTTATTGTGGAAAGGTCTTGGGTTCTTAACTATCTCTGTCGCTTGGGACACCTATCGTTCTGAGAAAAATAGAAATAATAATTCCCAGCCAAAGGGGTTACACATATAATGTGCCTAGGGTCATGCCTGGCGGACAATTTCTTGTCTTTGTGTTGTGAAAAAATGATATTATTAAATTATGTTCATTTTCAGGACTTCAATTCTCTTACATTTATTTATTCTACAAATAATTATCAAGCGCCTCTGATGTAACAATGCTATGGAGACATTGACGAGCAGATGAAATAGGTTCGCGGCCTCATAAAATCACATTCTCATGGGCAAAGCCATAAAAAACAAGTAAACAGCCAAATAAAGTAATGTGAGACAGTGATTCAAGCTGGGAACAAAATGACCAGGATGCCGTGAGAGAGAGGAATTAGAGGGATGCTGCATAAGGATTCTTCTGATCTGTGATAAGCTGGGAACGTTGCACTAGAACTTGGACCCCAGGCTGCTGATGCCATGTGGGTGCTCGCTGCCTGCACGGGCTGCCTGTCTGCCCTACATGCCAGAGCACAGAGCAGTTTCTCGGCCTGGACGGTGAGGGGCAGCAAGGGTGATGAAAAGGATCTGAGCTGTGGTGGCAGGAGGCCCATGTTTTGTTCTATCATCTCCCATCAGGAGGGCATGAAGCATACGGTAGTCCTCTTTGAGCCTCAATTCCCAAATTGAGAATTTGTGGCAAATATCTTTAACATTGTAGGCTTACTTACAGCCTCTTTGTTGTATTCTTACTGTTTCTCCTCCTCCAATTAGCAGCTAGAATTTTGCTTCTCAAATTGTGTGCTTAGGCATTCTCAAATAATCTTGTTGAAATGCAGGTTCTGATTCAGTAGGTCTGAGGGTCTGTTTCTAACAAGCCCCCAGATGAGGGTAATCTGCCCTTCTCAATACGAGCAGCTAAGCTACCCTCCCCGTGTATTCCTTCCAGGAGGGGATGTAGCCCCAGAGAGAAAAGGAGGGAAGAAAGCAATCTCTTTCATCAAGTTGGGATTCAAGGCCTGAAACAGCAAGTTTTCCCAGCCTACACCCTGGTTGAGAACTGCAGTGGGGTTGGGGAAAATAAAAGAGGGCGACTGAGAAGTGAGTCAAATACGTGAGAAATAGAATCAAGAAGGAGGTAGATCTGAGAGACCGTGGGAAGAAGTACCAACTCAGGTGTGTGGACAGCCCAGCCTCCCCTCACAAGGCACCGTCTATGCCAGCACGGGATTTATAGGGACTTTAGATCTCAGGTGAGCAAGCATCATTGCACAAGGGGCTGTGCTAACTCTCTGTATTAGTGGTGTTGGTCTGAGTTCTCCAGAGAAACAGAACTTACAGGACATACGACACCCCAAGGCGTTGCCTGACATGATCATGGAGACAGAAGAGTCTAGGATCTGTGGTCAGCAAGCTAGAAACCCAAGATAACTGATGGCATAATTGCAGTCCACGTCCAGAGGCCTGAGTATCAGCAGAGCTGATGGCACAGCTCTAGTTCAAATCCAAGTTGAAGAACCAGGAAAGCAATCTGTAATATCCTGTTCAAGTCCCAGGGCAAAGGCAAGAGAAAACTGACATCCCAGCTTAGAAACAGGCAGGGAGAAAGGATTCTCTCTTACTCAGCCTTTTCTTCTATTTAGGCCTGAAATGGATTGGATGAGCCGACCCACGCTGGGAAGGGCACACTGATAGAAAGACTCAAAAATAGAGTTCAGCCAAATGTCTGGTTACCAGGTGGCCCCCAGTCAAATTGACAAACAAAATTAACCATCACACTCTCCTTCCTGAGGCTGTCCAGTGAGCACTTCCTTGGAACAGTACACCGCTTCTTCCAACGACTGGTGGATGCCAGCTAGACATTGCTCCATCTTCAGGCAACCTGCCCCTTACAGAAGAATTGCCATCATCACCAGCATCTGAGTTGTCCACATACTTATAAGCCCCCAGAAAGAAATGATAGAACTTTGAGTACCTAGTTCAGAGCTAATTCTGGTGGTGGAGATGGTGGCAGTTATGGTGACAGTATGGTGGGTTTTAGTGGTGATAGTGATGGCAGTAGTGGAGATGGTGCATATGGTATTAGTTTAGTTTAGTTTTGTTTTTTGAGACTGTGCCATTCCATCACCCTGGATTAAGTAGCATGGCATCATAGCTCACAGCCACCTCAAACTCTCAGGCTCAAGCAATCCTCTTGCCTCAGCCTCCAGAGTAGCTGGGACTACAGGTGCCCGCCACAGTGCCCAGCTAGACTTTCTATTATAGTAGAGATGGGGACTCACTCTTGTTCATTCAGACTGGTCTCAAACTCTTAAGCTTAAGCAATTAACCCACCTTGGCCTCCAGAGTGCTAGTACTATAGGCATGAGCCACCGTGCCCAGCCTGGCATTTGTTTATAGTGATGGTTTGAAAGAGAAAACCTCTATACCATCCTTGACTAGAACCAGCTTAAGATCCCTACTCACCCAAAAATAATAAATCATACCTCAGTCTCAGTCCCATCTGTAAAATGAGGAATGAGCCCTAACTCATCAGTTTGTTTTGCACATGAAGTGAGGTCATGTCATGGCAGTGTTGAAAGACGAAAGAGATGATGTATGTTATATGATTACAGATCTATGTGTCAAGATCACAGAGGCTCTATGCTTATTCATCTTACTTACATTTGCATAGAAATCAGTAGCTTCTGCCCACAACTCTGTAGACTACAACTTTCCGAGTGCAGATTCTCTGACTCTTGATTTTTCCAAAGGAGACACTTTGGGTCCAGGCCCTGTACAAAACATTCTTGAATCACATAACCTAGGTAAGTCTCTGTCTACTCCTGCTACTCCCGTGACCACACCTGCTTAAATTCTAAGACCTATCGTCCTTCCCAGCAGACAATAAAAAAAATCTCTCCTCAAAGGTCCCTCAATAAATATTCAGCAAACAAGAGGTGTGAGGAAAATTAATTATAAACACTCTACAGATCGCCTCTCTAGAATGAAAGGGGAAGAAAGAATTCTTTTTTAAAAAAAAACTTATTTCCAATAAAACGTTTTTTCATTAAAAGTTCTCCTGATACAGACCCCCAAAGGATGTAAAAGTTGCAGATTAAAGCCATAAAGAATGGCGTTGTCTAGAGGCAGCTCCCACTGGATTGGGGCAGCTTGGAGCTCCTGGAGCTAATAAGCTTTTTCTTTGGAGTCAGCAGTTGACAATCAAACATGCCGGGTTCTCGACACTTGTCGCCCACTAAAACAATAGTTCCTGCTGGGTTATCACTGAAATTACAATTGGGAGAATAGGCATAGAGCTGTGGGGTGTGCTTTTCATTCTGTTAAGGAAGCGATTTGGACTCCTGCTTCCCGGCATAGCCACAAATATGTTCTCAAGTACATTTTCATCATTCTTCCTTTCTTCCATTCATCCATCAATCTTACCATTTTAATTTTGGTTTGATGTACATCTACTATATGCCGGGCATTTTGCTTGGCACAGAAGATACAAAGATAAATAAAGAAGGCATAGATGTTCCTCCGAACTGACGTGCAGAAGGACTCCAGAATCTAGATCGTCACGTTAGCTGTCACGCATCTTGAATTATTGTCAAAAGACACTAGGATATATTTGGTATCCACTCCAAGTAGAAAAATAAGATTTCTTCACTCCACTGGGAAGTCAAATCACTATTTTTTTAAGTTAGGATAAGATGCTGAAGCAAGAAATATACTCCCAAATCTGAGTGGGTTCACACAATACTAGTCTGTCTCCCACTCACATCACAGGCCTCTGACGGTTAAATAGTTCTTGGGGACACTCTTTCCAGTGGTGACTGAGGCTCACAGCTCCCTCCATCTATGGTCACACCACCTCCTGCATATCCTCCAAAGACACTGTCAAGAAGAAAGGGAAGACTATAAGACTTCACAGGATGTTTTTAAAGGCTAAACTTTGAAGTTTCTTGTATCACATCTTTCTATATCTCACCAGGAGAACATACTGTACTACCCAGACATAATCGCACATGAGGAGACGGCTGGTAAGGATGGGGGAGCACAGGGATGCTCAGTGGCACCACAGGCTTACCACATTCATGGACCAGGAGTCAGATCCAAACCTTTCCCCCATGCTCTGAATTCCACAACCACGTCCCGCCTTCGGCACCTGCTGTGTGACCTGTGCTTAAGCACTAGACTTTGACGACTTTGATGAGAACACACCATAGCACCCCTGAAAACTCACACATAACATCCCCGTCTGTGAAAGGAGCAGAACAGAGTGGTCACAGGCTGGCCTGCCTCCCCCACTTGATCATTACCTAACTTTGGCCAAGGCCCTTGACTTCTTCCAGTACCGGTTTTGTTTTCTATAAAATCACAGTGATTGTATTTCCTCATAAGGTTGCTAAACAGTTCAACCAAAATATTTCAGATTGTATGTGAAGTCAGCACATTGTGCCCCATGATTGCACCAATGTACACAATTATGATTTAATAACATTATTAAAAATAAAAAAATAATACAATGTAATTGAGAGGCTCGGCAAGGAGCTCTGTACAAAGGCTAGCACTATTTATCATTTTCCTGTGACGGGTTTCCACTCTTTGACATTTATTTCACCCTTCTTATCATGCCAGCCCAGGATGGGTACTCAAAGCAAGGATATGTTTGGTCATTGCTTTTCTGGTTGGCAACATAATGTAGAGTTGACCCTGGAACAACATGGATTTGAATGGCATGGGTTCCTCTTCCAAGTGGATGTTTTTCAACCAAACTGGAAAATGCTGTACACCTGGCTGCGGGCCTGTAGGACGGAGGACTGGCTTTGCCTCTTCTGTGTGTATTATTCAGCAGTGCAGAAGCGAGCTTGTATTGTCAGCCCTACAGTAAGGGGGCGGATGGAGACCCATGTGTTCACTCTGGGACCCAGGTCTGAAGGGACCAGCTATATCCAAGAGCTTGTTCATCTCATGAGAGAGGCTGGGAGCCCCAAAAGGGAAACTAAGGACTCAAATGCTACTTATGGGCTGGACTTGAATTTCAATCCAGCACCTTGTCATTTCTACCCACATCTCAAAGGCAGGTCACAAGGTACCCAGAATGGAGGGAGTGGGGCTGTGTCCTCCACCACAGAAATGCTACGTCTTAAAGCAAAGGATACAGGAAAGTTTGAAAAATCAGGAATAATAATGCAATTTACCACATTCTGTCAACTTCTTTACCCTCTCAATTCTTTTCAATTCTTCTCAACTTCCCAAATGTTAGAATAATTTTTAAAATTTTGGAAATAATCTAAAAATTAGAAATTGTTTTACCTAAAATTCTCTTTGGTATACATGGAATTGAAGACCTAGAGACATTACTGACCCACCCAGTGATGTACTTCCACTGACTGTGAAATCAACTGGCCTTCAAGGCAAGAAGATGGTTGGCGCCTTCTCCATGAAGTCCTGAAGCCATCTCTGTGCAGGTGTTGTGTGAAGTAGCTCCTAGAACAACCTTGCCAGGTAGGTCCCATTTACCCCACTTTACAAACAAGGCAGGGGAACCAAACACATGGGCTAATCATTTGAAACATACTCTCTTTTTAAAAATAGAGAAAATATTTTCTTTCTTTCTTTTTTTTTTATTATTGAATCCTAGCTGTGTACCTTAGTGCAATCAAGGGGTACAATGTGCTGGTTTCATATACAATCTGAACTATTTTCATCAAATTGATTGACATAGCTTTCATGGCATTTTCTTAGTTATTGTATGAAGACATTTGTATTTTGCATATAGTAAGGTTCGCATGTACCCTTCTAAGATGCACTGTAGGTGTGGTCCCACCCATTACCCTCCCTCCACCCTAACCCCCCCCTCCCCTCCCTTCCCTTGCCCCTTTCCCCACATTCTTGTGCTATAGTTGGGTTATAGCCTTCATATGAAAGCTATAAATTAGCTTCATAGTAGGGCTGAGTACATTGGATACTTTTTCTTCCATTCTTGAGATACTTTGCTAAGAAGAATATGTTCCAGCTCCATCCATGTAA
>CAUYRH010079874.1:0-14186 GCA_963574655.1 Perodicticus potto | reverse complement strand
CCTTGCCCCCAGTGGAAGGGACTGTATTCATTCGTTTCCTGGCCAAGGAACCCATACACCTATGTATACCCTGAGGCTAGAGGCCTAGAGGAGGAGACGGGGAAAGACTGGGAGAGGATTGGAGAGAACTTCTCTCTCCCCACTTGAAATCTCTCCCTCTACCAGGAGCTTTGGTGTTTTCTGTATTCTTTCCTGTAAATCAATTCTGTCTTTCCACAGAGGGGTGGAGGGGGAATAAAAAAAAATAAAATAAATAAATAAAAATTCTAATGTATTTTTATTCCATCTAATACAATTCCATATAGTGTAATTCTATTCAAAGTATTTATTTAAAATCAGATTATCTCATGTAAGGATTTCCCCTGTTTTTTAATGTTCTGGACTTTCTGAAATGTGTTGATCTTATCAAAATCATCTTACTTGAGATGTTGTGGCCATATTTTGGTGACCTGGGTTGTCCAACTGTGCAAAATGTCTGATTAGTGATATCTCTTACATTTGTACTGCTGAACGCCTACAGGAAGATAGTCACTCATTTACTTTTTCTTTATCCACCTTGCTCTCTGCCTCTTTTCTTCCTTTTCTTTTTTCCAGTAACTATTTGGTTAAAGATTTATTATGCACTGGGGGTGGTTTAAACAAGGGTTAAACAAGGCTCAGAGTTTTCAGAAGCCCAGGAGACAATGGGGGAACCAACCTCTGAGTGAGTCAAAGCGATAGTGCAACGAAATCTCTCTGGTGAGTGGCTTAGATATGCTACTCAATGTACTAGGGAAGCTGGGAAGAATTCCTTTAAAATATGCCACTTTTAGGCCTCTTTGCCTACTTTCCCTGGCAACAGAGGCCCATTCACTGTCTACGGTGAATGTTTCTAGCTCTGTAAGCATATGTCTTGCTCGTATCCTGTAAACCTACCTTTCTTTTCCTCAATAAACCTTCCTCCATGCTTGCCTTAAAATAAAACAAAGTAATAAAATATGACTCTTCTAAAAATTAAAAAGGCTTCAAAATGTACAAATCCCAAATTATGTAACCAAAATGCATATACCCTGTAATACTCTGAAATAAAAAATAAATCAAAAGCATAAATGAATAATAAGTCTTGAAAAATCAATACTTTTGCTTAGAATGGAGAAAGTATGTAATGTCTTCCAGGTGCAGACGCAGCAATTAGAAATCTGCAGCAAGATGAATGACCACAGGGTGTGTAAGCAGAGGAATTCTTAGTAGACTCACGGGCAAGTGTGACTGGCCTCGCTCTCTTATCACAGTGAGGAGGGCATAGTGGGGAGATGACAAAAGGGGCAACAAATTAATAAAAAATTCCTTTTGACATTCTTCTCTGAAACTGGTTGCTTGATAATTATTTTTCCTATGAATTACTCCAGGGTCATAAAAAACGGGTCCAGTTTTATAAGCAAATAATTTGAGAACAAGAATAATACAATCACGAAACACTTTCTGGAGTGACATGCCATTCTTCATATTAGAAGCAATCCTTTAAAAATAAATTGCTTAAAAGCAACCACTGAGAAAGAAAAAAAAAAAAGAGATAGAAGAGACATTCAGGTGGCCCTTTAGCTGAAGAAACATGGCTCTTTACTCCATCCACACACTGACCCAGAAGCAGCTAATAAAATTTATGTTGCCTTGTGAACATTCTCTCTCTCTCTCTCTCTCTCTTTTTTTAAATGGTATCTTTTCCCTCGAGATACAGGGTGGCCATAAAGTTCATGTTTTCCTTGTAGTCAGTGACTTCCTTGTCAAGATATATTGTTGGAAAGTTTTTGTTCTTGTTAGTCTAATCTCCTGAGATACCAAAGAACCTATGGACATCACCTATCCATTAGAATTAAAGGCTAAGTGTCTTTGGTGGATTTCATAGACAGGTGTATTTTCTATTTTCTTCCGCTTTTGGCTGTAGAGTGTACCCTTTGAGCTTGAAGTAAAGCTTTGGGATGGTACTCACTGAGATAAGAACTTTATGTTGCCGAAAATTCCAGTTGCTACAGTGAATAAAATGTAATTTGAAATGTCACAGTGATAACGTGCATGTATGTTTCTCTTCAGTAAGATTTAAATCCATTTTTCTCACACTTAAATAGCACACTATAAAGCTAAAGAGAGAAATATATCTCAGTGTGTGCATAAGTATATGCCTAAGTATTTATAAACTGAGCACCTGAGAAGACACAGGCAAACCCTAAGTTTAGAAACATCTTACTAAATGGCTAACTCTGACTTCTTTTCTGGTCACGATAGGAAAAGAGATGCTTGATTTACCATTGCAAAACAATTAAAAGCTGGACAAGACACATAATCCAATTGTTTTCAGATTCCGGACATTGAGCAATGCAGGACAATGATTCCTGAGACAGAGGAGATAAATTAGGTGAGACCAAGTTTTTCAATTAATTTCCTCTCTGGATAGAGTTTGCAAGCTGAAGTACAGGTACTTATAAGTACTAAAATACCAGGTGGAGGTCAGAAGGATCCCTGATTTAGAGGAAGGGCTGAGTGAGGCAAAGCTGGTAGCAATCACAGCATCACAAGAGAAGTGAGATCTGAGGAAAATCACCCCTGATCAGTGCAGTCATATAAGAAAATTATCAACACTGAGAAAAAGCCACTAAATTATAAGAGGGAATGCTTTGTTATTGTTATTATTATCGAGGTAAAGTTTATATTGCATACAATTAAACATTTTAAAGTGAGCAATTTGCTGGCATTTAGTACACTCATCTCAATATATACATAAAATCCCAAAGATACATTTATATAAAAATATGTAAATAGATACCCCCACATACATATATCTATCTATCTATCTACACACACACAGACACACACACACACACACACACTCTCCCTGATTCACGTTGAGTTAATTTTGTAGGGAAAAATAATTATTAATACTGACATAGGATAAGGAATAGTCTATTTCTAATTCACAGTAGAAAAACTTCATAATTTGAAGTTATGGAGTAGATTACTTGGAAGTGCATTCAGAGTGGATAAAATTAGCCTTAGACAAAATGAAGTTTGAAGAAAGCCTGGCAAGAATTAAATTATTTCCCTATAATAAATTGTATCATAGAACAATGCACAAGTACATTTATGGGAAATAAAAAGTAACATAATCCTAACAAAGTAAAATTCTCAAAATCTAGTATACAATGAAAAATTAGTACTCATGTAAAAATCAGAAAAATTTGACCCACAATGATGAGAAAAGTCAATCAATACAAACAGAAAGTATGGAATTACTAGGCAAATTTATTCAAATAATTTATTTTAATAATTGTATTTCACATGTTCAAGAAGTAGAAGAAAAACAGAAGATGTTATATATTCAAAAGTCTTGAAAAATCTCAAATAAAAACTTTTGAAAATGAAAACTTCAGTATCAGAGCTGAAGAAGGCACTGGTTGGATGAAATTTATAAGAGATTTGACAACACAGAAGAAAAGATCACAAAACCTACAGCCATAGCAATTAAACCACACAAAATGAAAAATGACAAACAAGAAAACAAAAACTGAAGAGAACAAACATCTTTTTTCTTCATGAATTTTTGTCTTTGTAAGTTCTGAGATTTGATTGTAGATCTTATATACAAGTTCTTTATTAGATATGTGATTTTTAAGTGGTTTCTTCTACTCTATGGCTTTTGTTTTTGTTCTCTTAATAGTTACTTTTGAAATCCAAGAGTTCTTCATTTTGATGAAATTTATTTTCTGTCTATGTGATACAGGACAGGTGGACTCCAGCCAGCTCAGCTTGTGGTAGCAGCCAGCAGAGGAATCAATGGGCTAGAGGGTAGGGTGGAGGGCGGCTATAGGAGGCTCCAGTAGCTGCAGGGTCCAGACAAGGATGCCTTGGTGTCTCCTTCCCCTTGCTCTTCTGGCTGAAGGGGGAACCCCACATTTTCTAGGTCTGGTCAATTTCATGACCTGGTCAATTTCATGTAAGTTTCCTGGGCCTGAGTGAAAGGGACTGTAGCCATTTATTAACTGAGTTCTGGCCCCATACCACTAAATGTAACAACTGAGTTCTGGCTGAATATAACTTCAGAGGACCCAAGCCAGCTAAATGTAACAATTGAGTTGCTCCTAAATAACCCCATGCGACTATATATACCCCTGAGCAGAGAACACAGGGAGAGACAGACAGTGAGGGAGAACCACCACCTGGGTTCTCTCTGTCAGGAGCTTTGGCGTTTTTGTATTTTTTTCCCTTTCTGTAAATAAATCCTGTCTGACCACTGATATGTGGCCTGTGGATTCGTTTCTTGAATCACCAAGACCAAGAACGCTTGAAGATGAAATTCCAGTATCATATGGATCATACTTTTGCTGTCATCCCTAAGATACCCTTTGTTACCAAAGGTAACAAAGATTTTTTTCTCTATGTTTAATTCTTCAAGTGTTAGAATTTTAGGCTCGGCTTGGTCTCTAATTAGTGTCAATGTAATTTTTGTATATAATGTGAACTAGTAACAGGTATTTTGTTGCTATTATTTTCTTACCTAGAGCACTATTTGTTGAAAAGATTATCTTTTCTTTTTCAGTTTGCTTTACTAATTAATTGACCATACATATTTCTGAACTATGTTCTATTACAGTGATCTTTTTTCACTTTTGTTATAAAGCTGCACACATACAGGGGTAACATAGTCTTTCAAATTTATTTTTCTAAACATTGCCTACTCTGATTTCTTTATTTTTCCATATGAGTTTTAATATAGGCTTGACAAATTTCTACAAAAGAATGTTGCTGAAATTTTGTTTGAAATTTTTATCAAAATCACATTAAATCTATTGAACAATTTTGGGAAGAACTTCTGTTTAACAATATTGAGTCTTCCAAGACATGAATGTGATATTGCTTGCAATATATGCAGATTCATTTTTTCTTCCATAAGTATTTTTATAGCCTTCACTGTATAGATGTTATACAAGTGTTCTAAGAGTTGTACCTATTTTTTGCCTTTGTTGCAATACTAAATGAATCTTTCAAATTAAAGCTTTCCATTTTTCGTTGTTAGTGAAAAAGTTTCTCCTTTGACAAGCTCTACTCAAGCTCCACTGAACTCTATTCTGAAATGTTCCCTGACATCGGAGCCTCTGCACTAGTCCCTGCACTGTTTAATTTTAGCAAGAATCATGATAAGTGAGTTTAATCAGAATTCCCTATCCTCAATATCACATCATCCCTGAAAGCTGATCCAGTTCTTCATCCATCACCATCCCATACGGTAATATCATCCCATCAGGTGATATCTAACCACCCTGGCCTATATTCTGCAGTGACTGATTTAGCTGGATGCCCCTTCACTCTGTTGTTTCCCTTTAGTAATTTCCTTCCACCAACCCCACCCTGATACTTGTTGAATACAGAGTTGAGCTGAATATCTCTTCCCACTGCAAAACTCCATTGCAGTGCTATCATGAGTGTCCTGAATAAAGTCTGCCTTACGATTTTTTAGCAAGTGCCATAAGTCATTTTCTAACACTCATACACAAAAATATAACTGACTTGTGTACTTTGGCCTCTTATTCTGTAACTTCCCTAAAATCATATACAGGTTTCTATAGTTTTGGTAAATTCTTTGGAATTTTTCTAGATCAATGATCATGTCATTTGCAATTAAAAAAATGTTACTCTTTTTTCAAAACTGGGTAACTTTTATTTCTTTTTCTTGTCTGATTGTCTTAGCAAGAACCTTTAGTGCAATGTTGAATGAAAGTGGTAAGACAGAATATCCTTACCTTGTTAAATATCATTGAGAAAAATCACTGCTTTTTGTCTTTGAATATAACATTAGCTTTAGCAAATTTTCTTGTTTATGTGTAACTGTCTTTATATCAAGTTGAGGAAATTTCTTTCTGTTGTTATATTGAAAGTTATTGTTATGAATAAATGTTGAATTTTGTAAAATCTTTTTCTGTACTTTTTGAGATAATCATATGTAGTTTGTCTTTAATTTGTTTATATGGTGAATTGCAATGACCGATTTTAAAATGTTGACCCAATCTTGCTTATTTTTATGTTGTCATACAAGGTTAAGATCTTATATAACTCACAGACCACAGACTGTGAAAAATACATCTATACAGCTTTAATTTAGAAAAAATATTTTAGATATTACAATTTCCCCTATAGATGCAACTGGTATTAAATTAATTAATTCATTTAGAGGTGTAACTTTTACCTTTCAAATAAGATTTAAAGAGTCTTCAGGCATCACTGGAAATATAAAATAATGCAGGTCATAAAAATATTCAAAGGGGAGGAATTAAAATTTCAAGGCAATGATAGTATTACAATGTAATTGTATTAGAATTTGCAGATCTAAAGATGTCATTGACAGATATGATTGATGGCTGGGAGATACATGAATGAGACAGCCCATGGAGAAGCATATTTGTATAGTAGAGGTACAGTGAGCCTTCTTTGACAAACCATGCTTATGTTTTCAATGGTGAAGATTCTACCCAAAAAAAGAGCCGGCTAACATATGCTACATTTTACAGTATGTCAAATACTGAATATAACATTTATATCATTTTTTTACATCTGCTGATGTGACAATTGTAAAGGTTAAGTAATTATCCAGGTCATACAGCCAATAAATGTTATGGCTAGAATTCAAACTCAATATTTTCTGCTTCCAAAGCCCTTAGTATAAACTATCAAAAAATTCGACAAATTGAGTTTCATGATCTAATTGGGTTTTATTAGAGATTCATTAAGCAGTGTCCTATCTATGAAATAGGCTCTGCTGGGCATGGCAGAACTACTGAGCTTTGTAAGGTAGCTTGAGCAGGAACAAGGAAAGAGCACTAGGGGGTTGGTTAATATCAGGTTACTTCAGTTTCTTTCCTTGCAAGGTTAAAGCACAGGGGGCTTCCTTACCATGCAGGCTCAGATTGACTGGGCCCTTATAATTAGTTGCTGCAAATTTCTTGTGCTTTAGAAATCTAGCCTGTTTGTAAGTTCAGTTTGATTACATGACACCTAACCAGTGACTCCATTCTTGTTTTCTCTGGTCTGTTGGGGCCTAGTGCAGGAGCTCAGTTCAAAACAACTGCTTTTCATAAATTCTATTTAACATAATCACCTTGGAAGAACTTGACCACTGAGAAATAAAATGGAGAAGTTTGTTTGACATTATACTGAGAACCTAGACAAATAGCTAACTACTTACAGAAGTGTGAGCTTGATGGGCAGTTGAGACACAACAAGGAACGGCAACAAAAACAATCTGTGGAATTTATGGGAATGTCATAGAAATTCACATACACATAGGGTACAAAAGGAAAAAAATGTATTTTAAATGAAGAAGGGCATACTACAGTAGAATATTTGGATCCAATTTAGTTTTTCCTCATTTATCTTCAGAAGATATAATATATAGCCTAGGGTTGTTTCTAAAATAAAATTGAGAATGATCTTATAGCAGATTTAAATGAACATTGTAAGAGTGACTTTCTCAAATAGACAGATAATGATAGATTTGTTTGCCCAGATGAATGCTCCTCAAACTTTGATATGCTTTTGAGTCACTTGGAGGTTGCAAAAACAGATAACTGGTGCCTGTCTCCAGAGTTTTGGTCCAGTAGGTCCACTGTGATGCCTAAGAATGTGCAGTTCTCCCAGGGTTCCAGAGGCCCTGCTGCCAGGCCTGAGGTCAGCCTGGACAGTCACAGTCCTGCTCTACCTCATCTCAGTCATGATCATTCCTCCCCTCCTGACTTCTAGTCTCAACTCTCTAATCACCCGTGTGCCCATGCAAACATTGCTTACTTTCCCTAGGTCTCATTTTCTTCGTATTGTAACTGTGGGTATTAGAGATTTAGACTTATAAAAAGAGTTAAGAAAACTTAGAACTCTGGCTGCATCTCCAGTGCTCAACAGCCACAGTAGTGGCTCCTGACTACTGCGCTGTGTTGTGCAGACAGAACATTTCCATCAGCACAGAGTGCCCTGATCAAAAGTGATGGTCTAGAACAGCGGTTCTTAACCAGTGGGTCGCGACCCCTTTTTAACAATGAAAACACATTGAGGCATTAGGAAGGTTGAGAACCACTGGTCTAGAACAAGGGCCTCTGAAGTACAAACTGGTTTTGTGAGGACTTTTTTGGCTCATCTGTGGTGTCAGATATCACAGAGAGTACACATGGATTTTTTTTTGGCAATCAACCACATTCGGCACATAGTAGGTGCTCAACAAATATTTGTTGAATGAACAAATGATTATTGGTATTACTCTCACTAGAGTGTTCTGTGAGGGTTCAGTACATAAACATTGTGTGTCAAGAACCAACATGGGTTCACTAAGAATGGAAAGCAGCTCTCGTAGCTTCCTCCAGACTTCTTCCCACTAGGCTGTTTAAAAATCTTCTTCTACCTAAGGCACCAGACACGTACACCTGAGCTGGTGGGTTTGAATCCAGCCCCGGCCTTCCAAACAACACTGGCAGCTGCAACCAAAAAATGGCCAGGCGTTGTGGTGGGCACCTGTGGTCCCAGCTACTTGGGAGGTGGACGCAGGAGACTCGCTTGAGCCCAGGAATTGGAGGTTGCTGGGAGCTGTGATGCCACAGCGCTCTACCCAGGGTGACAGCTTGAGACTCTGTCTCCAAAAAATAAAAAATAAAAAAAATAAAAAATCTTCTTCTAGGAGAACCTCATTTCAGCAGTCAGCATCCTCTGGGTACAGACATTCAGACAGTTACAAGCCCAACCAATCATTCTTTCATTTCGCACACATTTCTCTATTGAGTCCAAAAGGCATGAGGCTCTCTTTCGCAAATTGGCCAAATGCCTTTTAAAGCCTAGATAGTTGCCAAAAAAAAAAAAAAAAAAAAAAAGAAAGAAAGAAAGAAAAAGAAAAAGAAAATGTAGGACTCTAAATCTGGAGGGGATGTTAGAGATTCTAAACTAAATTTCTAATAAAACCCAGTTAGATCATGAAACTCAATTTGTTGAAATTTTTGTTTTTGATAGTTTATACTAGGGGCTTTGGAAGCAGAAAATATTGTGTTCAAATTCTAACCATAATATTTATTAGCTGTATGACCTGGATAATTACTTTACAATTGTCACATCAGCAAATGTAAAAAAAAGATATAAATGTTATATTCAGTATTTGATATTGTGTAAAATTTAGCGTATTTTAGCTGCTCTTCTGTTGGGTAGAATTTTCACCATTGAAAACATAAGCATGTTTTGTCAAAGACGGCTCACTGTACCTCCACTATACAAATAGAATCTCTAACATTCCCTCCAGATTTAGAGTTCTACGTTTTTTTTTTTAACAAGTCTAAAGCTTTTCTTGTGGCTGCTTGCTATTGTCTGATTTGAGATCGATTCATGTATTTATTAATGTATAAAATAATCCTGAGGACTACCTCAAGCTGGACCTCAGCTTGTAAGATGAAGAAGGTGTCCCCGCTTTCTCATCTAATAGTTTCATTCTAATTAAAGACAACTGTCCCTTCCTCAGGAGTTTCTATTCATTAGGTCTAAGTAGAGGCCTGGTATCTGTAATTTTCGTGAGTATTGCAAATGCTCACACTAAGCAGCCAGTGTTAGAAATCCGTGGCGTAGTGGAGGAAGCACAGGGAAGAGGTGGTCACAGGGCAACTGGAGCAACCACGAGAAAGACACTTGCATGAGGTGAGGGAGCCAAGAGAAGCAGTGAACAATCATAGTCTCAGCAGTTCCATTACCCTGTGCTGACTGAGGGATCTTGAAGAAACGTGTTATCAACTAGTTATTAACGGTCACAGGAAACACACTGAAATCAGGGACTGGTAGATTTCAGGTAGAAATCGGGGACTAGAATTCAGCCACTACTCTGAGGTTAATTTCTCCTCAAATTTGGGAAAATTGTTCTACCTCTTGAGACTCAGTTTCTCCATCTGTGAAATGAGAGCTCAGGGATCAGTGTTATTTAATATGTCTTTCAGTTCTTATAGTCTGTAGTTTGTGGAGACAGGGCTGAGTGTGTGGGAGTGTCACATGACTTCTAATGGCCAATGTTTAATACAAATGTCGGTCGTGGGCTTGTTTCTGATAATTTCCTTATTTGTCCTGTAAGTAGATTCAGAACAAGAAGAGGAGTGATAATCCAGTGACTTGTAGTTCTGTATCATTAGAATCCACCAATCAGTGGTTTATCAATGTAAGAAATGACTGTCTCGTCTTTGTGGTTCAATACCATGTACTTTCATGATGTAGACTTTTCAGCAATCTAAAAATAATCAAATAATCACTGTCTATATCTATGCTCTTGACTCCTAAGTAAGTGTAAAAACAAGAGAATTCAGTTCAAGAGCCACTTTCCTGTGAGAGCTATGCTGAAAAACTTAAAACTCAAAAGGGTAATGTCAGCTGAAATGCAAATATTTTAGCTTAAATGGGCAAAAAGCGACTTCCTCCTTTAAAAAATGAAATTTTCTCTATTTCAGCAGAACTCTCTGAGATATGCATTTCTCAGAATGATTAATATCTGATAGAGAATTCTGCAGGCAACGTTTGAGGAGCTGAGTGGTTTCAGAGAGATATACAATTCTGTTCAGTGTGATTTTTCTCTTAAAAAAGAGAAGTGAATGCTATGCCACTCCATTAAGTCTTTAAATGTTTTAATGCAAAGTAGTATATTTTAATTTTATCTTTGCCTCACTTATAGAAAAATAAGGATAACAATGCCATGTGGGGTGAGGTTGGGAGCTGGTATTGGTTAAAAAAAAATTGAAAAATGAGGAGAAAATCCTCTCAATTTCCTAAATGATTAGCATTCCCAATAGAATTTTAGTTTGATTTATTAAGATGAACATGGTCAAATTGCTGAATAAAGGATGATTATTATTATTATTATCATCATCAAATAATACCTTACAAGTATCTGTTACTTTGAAGACCATCATTATCTTCTTATGCAATTTAATTTAGCCATCCTAACAACCAAGAGAAATGGATATTACTGCACTTATTTTAAAGATGAATAAATGAAGATCAGATCATTTTAAATTCTTCATTCATGGTCATGAAAGTTGTAAATGGAATTCAAATTTAATTCTTCTATTTGTAACCCTTTCTGTCCATATTCTGCTCTGCTCATTTTCTGGAAAATTTCCACCCTAGCAACAGAGCTGAGAAAGTTAGCATCTGTGGTGCTGGCTGGTAAGCTACAAGTGCACTTCTTAGTCATTGTAAGAAGAATAATAAGAATGTAAATACTTTTGTTTGCATCCTGAAGAAAATGTCTTGCGGGGCAAACATGACGGGGTTTTCGTTCCAATGTCATCATTTCCCTAAGCCTATATAGAACTAGTAATCTTTATTTCTTAGAGATTTTGGAAAGATTAAGTATTATGATATTCAAAATCATGGTCTTCAAAATATGGCCTGCCTTAACTGTAATGTATAAATAGGAATTCGGCTAAGGTACGCTGGCTGAAGGGAAAATCAACAGAGGAGCGGGGAAGAATGAGTTTTTACTAAATATAAACGTTGGTCGGCTATTACTAAGCAGCCGACAACTGTAGGGACACCAGTATTACCAAATTACAGTTGATACTATACTTTTCAAGCCAGTATTCACTTAAAGATGATAGAAAAATAAACAAAAAGGGACAGTCGATTTTTAATCTTTCTGTCTTCGTGCAGGAATAACTACTAAATTAAATACCATTCTCCCAAATGAAATATTTATTTCTTGAACAATCATCAAAAATTGCATTTATGTCTCTACTATGTTCCTGGCACTGTTCCAGACAGTACCAGGGGGCATGGGTAGCAGGAAGAGCACAGATTCTTGTCCCGTGGATCCTGATGTGCCTCTGGTTCTTGCCCATAATGGCCTCCTGAGGATATTTATGTACAATTCAGTCCTCGCATGTGTCCTATAATATTTTATAGAATTATTATTAGGGTCCAAAAAATTAATACAAAGAGATTAATATATTAATTGGTAAGTAGCTAACAAGGGAACACATATATTAGGTGCTTAAAACAATCTATTTTGCAAAATTAATTTTTGTAGAAAAATTAGAAAATTGTTCTTAATGAGAATTATAAAGCATGCTACACAGAAGTCCACCAATCTTAGCAAACATTGTGAATACAGTGATGTGTTAATATCTTCTGAGACCATGTGAATTTAAACAACATAAATGTTACCGTGTATGTCATGCAACTTGTTTTTCTTGTGACTATTAGTTATGTTTCTAAAAATAAGTCCTATATTGCCTTTAATGATTGGATATAATTAATTGACCTAGTGCCTATTATTTAAATTCCTAGACTGGTTTTTTGTACTTCTTATTGTTATAAACTTTTGACCCAAGGACAACTTAGTGTCTGCTTGCATATGTCTTGAAAATGTTAAGTATTCCACAAGGAAAAATATTCTTATTTATATCATATGAACAACTTATGGGATTTTGAAGTATATTTCCAAATTTTCAATCAAGAAAAAGAATGCAATTTCTCCAAGAGGATGTGGAAAGTTCATGTTCGCAACATTTTTATATTTCTAATTCTTTTCCAATTTGACAAACAAAAAGTATTAAGTTGTAATATAATAAAATATTGTGTTCTGGCTGTGCACCCGTAGCACAGTGGTTACGGTGTCAGCCACTTGTACCAAGTCTGGAGGGTGTGAACCAGCCTGGGCCAGCTAAACAACAATGACAACTGCAACAAAAAAAATAGCTGGGCATTGTGGCAGGCACCTATGGTCTCAGCTACTGGGAAGGCTGAGGCAAGAGAAATTCTTAAGCTCAAAAGTTGGAGGTTGCTGTTAGCTGTGACGCCATGGCACTCTATTGAGGGTGACATACTGAGACTTTGTCTCAAAAATAAAAAATTATGTTCTATTATATAATTATAAAGTAACTTATTAAACACTAAGCATGACATAAAGTAATACAAAATGCGACAGTTACCCTTTAGTCTCTAAAAATTATTTTACTTGATAATAATTTTTTATGAAATATCAATTTTACTGTGCACATATTTCTATATATTCTAATACATAAATGAAGATCATTTATACATATTTTTCATGACTTGCTTTCAATTAACAAAATGTCTTGGCAGTTTGTGATAGAGTGTGTGTTTTATTGTGTGTGTGTTTGTGTGTATGTATATAAACATACTTATTAGAATAAATGACTACACTACTTCCAGTTCTCCAAGCGTAGCATATTTATTTGTTCTGCATGATATATTTTTAACTTATTACAATGTTTTATTATTACAAACAAATGTAGTATGTTTATATGTTGTGCAAACATGTTGTCAGTTCTGATAGAAAATACCAACCTATACTCCAATGAAACATTACAATGTTAAATTTTGATATTAGTATGTAAAATATCAGTTTCTCCACACTTTTACAAGTACTAAATTATTTTTATTTGCAATTTTCTGATAGCAGTGAAGATGAACAATTTCTTACATAGTATTTTCTTGGGAGGCTGTATACAGCCCAGATGTGAGCAGATTACATTATTTTTAATCCTGGCTTATTTGCCTACTAGAAGACACAGTCTTTAAGGCACAATCTCTCTTTGTCTTGGTTTTCTCATTTACAAAATGGAGATGAAACTAGTATTTAGCTTTTAAATTAGTCGTGAGGAAAAAGGCAAAGCACTAGAGAAATAACTGGCATTAAATTAGCCCTTTAGATATTTGTCATTATTATGTTTAATGTTTAGTATTTAATATTTAGTCTTCTGTGCCTATTCATATCTTTTGCCCAAGTTAGTTGGATCATTTGTTTTCTAATTAACTTATATGTATATTATGGGTCTTTTGTTGTAAATATATTGCAAAAGTCTTCCATAATCTGTCACTTGATTTTAACTTGATAACTTTTCTTACTTGGGAATTTTTAATGTTTACATAGTCAAATGTATTATTTTCCTTATAGTTTCTATATTTTTTAATAATGGATTTTTCTATGTTTCTCCTAATATATAGTTTTAAAAAGTTTTATCCTATAATACATATTTTATTTGCCAACTTTCTGAGTGATAAAATTATGATTTTTTCCAAGTATGTACTCAAGTATTAGATAATTCATTGTTTATCAGTAATTTGTATAACTCTATAACCAAAGATGATTTATTGAACATTTTATAAATTCTTTTGTATCAAAGACTGTGCTC